>JBCJKH010071027.1:0-23238 GCA_039877255.1 Loriculus beryllinus
AGCCTTCCAGTATCTGAAGGGGTATAAGGATGCTGGGGAGGGACTCTTCATCAGGGACTATAGCAACAGGACAAGGAAGTTTGGAATACCTCTGGAAGTCTAAGGTAGCAGTTCTGCTGAATCCCCTCCTTGCTTCTCTGGCAACATTTAAACCAGAAGAAGTAGCACATGAGGGTGTCCTTTCAGCAGCCATGATACACAGACTTTCACTCAGCAAGACTTTGCATGATTACTTGAAAGAATGTGAGAAGAAAGCTTGGTTCAAAATCAGGGAAAGATGAAGGAAACTCACATAGGTTCCAGAGACCACTTGCATTTCTGACACTGAAGGACTGAAGCTTACTTACTATAACACCCAGAAAAATTTGTGTAGGTACCACCTGAAGACAAAAAAGAAGATGAAAGATAGAAAAATAAGATAGACCATCACAATAAAGGGCAATCAACCAGAGCAGCAATGGGACCAGTGCTTTGCACAGGGGACTCTACCCTTTACAATTTGTTTTAATTTTGTCAAAATCATGAAAAGCCTTTAATTCACCAGGAAATTGGGCAGATGGACAAACACTCGGAAGTTTCTAAAGAAGACAGCATTTCTTATCAAAATACATCCTCTCAATACTGGTTTGACCTTTTCCCTGATCACAGGAGGTTGGAGTTGGAAGGGACCTCGGAGGTCATCTGGTCCAAACTCCCTGCTCAAGCAGGGCCATGTAGAGCAGGCTACCCAGATGTCCAGGTGGCTTTTGAATACCTCCAAGGATGAAAACTGCATAGCCTGGGCAACCTGCTCAAGTCATCTTCACAGTGAAAAAGTGTTTTTTCATATTCAGAGGGAACGTCCTGTGTTTCAGTTTGTGCACACTGCCTCTGGTCACTGCACAATATTCCAAACTTCGGTTTAAAACAAACCTGTGTCAAAAAAACCCTGTTTCATAACACAATTTTAGTGAAGTACCCTGGGCTTCCCTTGGAAAACTTGCCTTGGATCTTTGATTTTTATCTTTGAGCTGGTCCTGCACCATTTGCACTTGTGTTCAGCTGAGAGATACCATTTTCATACCCCCATCAGTGATCACAACCCCAGTGTGCCTTAAATGCCTTTCTAGGTATTGCTGCTTGTCAGGTATTTGCTGGACCAGGCAAGGAAGTATCCTGTGGTAAAGGAGGGAAAACGCAGGACTATTAGTCTTAAGAAAGTGTTAATTGCTCTCTTTCAGAGGTAAAGAGACTGGGAAACAAATGCATTAAATGCCTTGCCTGGGGTCACATTGTGAGCCTTATTTTCAGGAGTGCCTGGTCTTCCACTACTTATTCCTGTGGCATTTCTCACGTTCCCTTCTTTTACACCAGTTGGAAGCATTTCCTAAAAGGGGAGTTAGCCATTAGTGTTTAACTTGAGAGTTTATATTCCTGCCTTTAGGGATTAAAAACATGCTACATCAGCAAAGTGTGTGTATCTATGACTTGGGCTCCTCCCATCATAAAATCCTAATCAGTTTTGGATATGTTTCTACCTTACCATTTTTGTTCAGAGCAAGAGTGCGTTTTGAAACTAGTCTTCCACTTGTCCCACTTTCTGGGCAGTGCTTCCCATCACAGACCAGGCTCGAGGCATGTGGGCTGAATTGCTCTTGGTTCAAATTGAACCAGAAGGCAGGATGTAGATATGCACTTAGTGGTCTCTGACAGGTACTTAGTTTGGAGAGCTGAAACCAGAGGTAGGCTGAAGAGAGTGGTGAGTACTGCATGGGCATCACCTAGTCAACACCAACTTGTTTTGCTCCAGTGATTCTGAAGCACCACGGTCCCTGCTAATGTAGCTGTAACATTTAATTTCAGAAGACATTATATCAGGAATTCAGTTCAGTGCGCCATATGCGCAGTGTTATTCACAACACAGTTCTGAATGAGAGATAGAAGAGGAATACCAACAGAGTGCCTAATAATTGCATTTTAATAGTTTGATTTAAGCTGTGCAATTTCTGTAGCCTCTACCTCCAAATGCTGAAGCGTGCTCTGCTTGTAGGCAGGGAGCTCTGCAGAGGCATCAGAACACAATGGTGGGTCTGGGGGGGCAGTTGCCAACATATGAGTATTTACAACTTTATCTTTTTTTTTAGGCCAGGTCACTTTAACAGTATCTAAAGATCTGCTTGAAGGGAAAATTAACATTTGCTTTACACTATGAATCAATTTTACTCTTTTTTTTACACTTGATATGTAGGCCAGACTTACTTTGTACAGATATGTTGACATCAGGGTGAATTTTGACCAGTGACCATTTGATTGCTTTAACACGCACCATAAACTGCAGAACATTGCCACTAGTGTAGATTCTGTGTATGTTGAGAAAATTCAGAATGTGAAAAGGTATTTTTTGTATTTTTCCTAAGAATGTTTGCTGTTAGTTCCTCAATATTAAAATTTCTTTATATTTATTGTCATTAAATAAAGTCTATTTTAAAATAGCAATGCATCTGATGTTGATTAGCATTGTTTTTCCATGAACAATACTGCTGCTGCCAAATGCCACATTTAACTTATTACAATATCATCCCTGTCTAATTTCCATATTCCTCCTGTTTTTCAATCTTTTTCCATTAAACTGTTACTAGTACTGAAATTTATCTCCTGTTTTTTCTGCATCCTCTAGATGGAAGTCATTCCTTTCACCACCAAGTCAATGACAAGGACCATTATGTTCTCATACAAATAAACAGTTTAGGTCTTTATACCCTTTTACTCCTGTCATGATAAACCCTGTATTATGTTTCAGAGTCATCATTTATTTCTTCATCTGGATTGAGTCTGTGATGCTCCCACCTCCAGGCATTCCACACTCTGTGTCTCTCCCTGCCAGCCAGCCACCTGCTTCTGCTCTGACTCTTCCTCTACTTCAAGGAAATCCTTTCCTAAGACTTATAGAACAGGAAGGTTAGACAGTAATTTTAAACAGAGACTTTCTTTGCACTGAGTGTGTTGGGTTTATTTCCCATAGGGATTTCCAAGATCTGCTTTCAGTACCCTTATGATAGCTGTGAAAGCAGAGGTACTAACCCTTTCAACCTGTATTCTGCTGACTAAGGGCGAAGCGTCATACAGATGCCAGTACCAAAGCTGATCTGCTGCTCTTGCATTGATTTGTCAGAGCGAGAACAAAAGAAACTTTGTGATGAAGCATAATAAGGGTTATTTTCCTACAAGCAGAAGGATATAGTATCATCATAGTGCAAATATAATCTAATATAGTTATTCCAGGCAGTCCTAGCACAGAGTATGGAAGTACACATGTGAACATGTGTCCTTTACCCTTTTTCAAGCACACACACATGCACACACTGATGGGTGTTCTGCCAACTATAAGGAACATAACTCCCAGCTTGCCTCACACTCCAAGATGCTCTTTTCCAGTTAAGAAAAAAAAGTCTCCAATCCCGCTTTATCAAGATATGTTATTATTCTCTATAAATATGTAGACTAAGCTGAAGAGAAAGAAAAAGAAGAATACAGACCCCCAAGAAAATCCCACTGCATTCCATGGTGCAGGAAGCACAGGCCAGGACACCAAAAAGTCACATCTAGCATATAAAGAGAGAGCTTAGAGGGGAAAATCAAAAAGAAACTAACATTCTTGAATGGTGAAACTGGAGGGAAATTACAGCCAAATCCAAAGCATTAACACAGTATCAGGGATTATTATTTTAATAGAAATTTATGTAGCATCCACGTAAGCCTCTCGCATCATTTCTCAGCTTCTGGGTGGATGTCACACAACAAGTGGCTAAATAAGCTGTGCTGGGAGCTGCAGCCACCTGTGGCTATCGCCTTACCTCCTCATTCTCTGGGATCCCTTTTGGTTTCCTGTTACAACCACATTGTGCTCATTCATGCAGTCACTTTCTAAACTGGTCTGGCTGCTCGCAGTGAGCAGAATTCCATGTAAGCCTCTGTGGCAAGGACACAAGATCTGTGGCAGGATCTTCGCTTGCTGGAGCCTGGCAGGCTGGTGGACATAGTGACCAATACCCATACCTGGTCGAATGAATACCCATCCCCTCCAGCAAGGGTTGAATATGGTTGGGATTTGTCGTGGGGTTGACAGAGCTGAGAGCATCCCAGGTACCAAGAGGTGACCCAGGGGTTAGGGTTACTTGTCCTGTGAAAATACTTTGGTGTCCTTGCCAGCATTAGCGAGGGGGGCTCTGCCTCCTTCCAGCACTCAGGGCTGCCTTGTGCCAACCCCTCTCTTTGTGCAGCTGTGTGCTGGGCAGGGCAGTGAGGCTGTGATGGCACAGGTGCCTGTGCTGCCTAATGTAGAATCAGCTAGGCTGGAAAAGACCTTTAAGATCATCAAGTCCAGCCATTACCCCAGGACTGCCAAGTCCACCACTAAACCGTGTCACTGAGGGCGTCATCTACATCATTTTTTTAACACTTGCAGTCAGTGATTCCACCACTTCCCTGGGCAGCCTGTTCCAATGCCTGATCACTGCATGGGTGTCTGTGGTGGCACAGCCAGCCCAGCAGGTCGTGCAGGCTGGGAAGTGAGGAATGAGACATTGGGACAGTGGGAGAGGCAGCCCAGCAGCTGGGCACCTCTGGCCCAAGAAATCTACCAAAATGCAACCAAATGTGCTCCTCATCCCATGATTATTTTAAAGAGAGTTCAAGAGACTTCCCTGCCTGTTTGAGCTGGTTATCCAGCTGTAGGAGAAGGACTGTGCCTTTAAGATTCCCCTGCACAACTGTTAAGAGGCAGGGCTGCTCTTGGCACCTGGTCCAGGTCCTCTGAATATCCCTATTCAGGGTAGTTATTGTGCCTTGAGCTCAGGCTTCACCTGAAGCCAAGGGAATTTTTCAAGTTCAGACATGCCCTCTGGGTCTTTATAATGTAGAAGATTATACAGACAGCTAGACTCTGTCTGTATACACTTATATGGCCTTAAGCTGTCATCTAAGTGACCTTACACTCTGTCCTAAATGTAGTTTTGCAAAGAATGTGGCCTTGTTATTTCTGAGACTGCCAAAATGTCACCTGGCCTCTGAACACCCCAGGATGAGTTTTGGGATGGCAGCCTGCAGAAGCCAGCTGTGCTGCTGGAGGCAGAGGTGACACCAGACAGGGGTATTTGCAGTAGGTTTAGGCCAGAAGCAGAGGTCACGGGGCAAGGGTGACAGTAGCTCCATCGTCATCCATGCAGCCTCCAGGTTACAACACTGACAGCTGTGCCAAAGCAAGAGCTGAAAAATTCTTCCCATATCTTCTGTTAATTAGTAACTATTTCAGTTAGATTTGGGGAAGGCAAAACCTGATCTGCCTCTTGCAGAGTACCCTACTTCCATATTAACAACAGGTTACAGACAGACCTGGTGCAGCTTTTAAGGAGATATTAAAGTATCTCCTTTTTTTCCTCTCTTAAAAAGGTATATATAATAGGCACAATGCATATTATATCACTGTGTTCACACACAACTACAAATAAAAGAAAAAAGACTGCATTTGTGCAGTAAAGCATTAACTGGAAGGCATAAATACAAAACATAAGCTGAACTGATTTTCTTTCCTTGTCAGCCTGCTCCCATATTTTTTCTCCAGTGTTCTGTAAGGGGAAAAAAATGTCACCATCCCCCAAGAGGAGACATTAACAAATCCTTTCTTATCTTGCAGCTAAATAATGACATCTTATTGACAGTGCAGCAGGACAAACAATGTCTTATTGAGAGCTCCAGTGCTGGAGGATTTGGGCTGTCCTCAGGACTTGAGACCAAGTAATGAAAACAGGTTTTGCTACTAAATCAAAGACAATGACTGCTCTAGTTCTCCAATGGCCTTTAGCAGTCCCAGGCACACAGAAGGTGTGCATAGCTCACCAAGGTATCACCTGTACTACAAACTCAGTCAAGTACATGGACCTCACTATAAGAAGGATGCCCAAAGCCGCAAGCAGTTAAAGTATGAGCTATGGTACATATGGGAATAGTGCTGAAACCCTTTCTCACTGCTGTTCTTGACATATGCATGGACCTGCATTCCAGGCCCATTCATTTCTTACAACCCAGTTTAGCCTTATCAGAGTTGAAGGCAAGTTATTTGTTGATTTCTGTACCTCATCAAACTAATTGAACCAGCTGTGGACATTTTTCATGAGCAAACATGAGTTGATTTGGGGTTTGGTTTTCACATCTGTGTATGATCATCTTAAGATTATTAATGCACTTTTGCTCTGTAGCCGGATTCTCCTTCTTTTAGGCTCCTCTCAGCATCCTGTGGGTAAGAAGAGATTTTTGCAAATCGTGTCAGTTAGGTCCATTGTATGCATACAGCTTTGTACAGATGAAAAATCAGTCAGATAGAAAATGTAACTGTGCCTCTCAAATACATCCAAGCAAAGGGCAAACAGAAATGCAGTAAGCAGATATGTTGTAGAACTGCAGTCTACAGTTTTAACTACTCTAAGCCACCTCTGTCACAGTTCAACCACCTCCCTGTGTCCCCAAGCAAGCTTTCCTGCACGTTTCTCCACTATCATTTGTGTTCTGTGTTCATTTGACATCCTGGAGAACCAGCTCAAGATGCAAAACTGGGAGAGACCTAAATAAAACCATACAAATACTGATCATTTTTCTGACAGTCTAGCACACGGAACCAGCTCATTGAGGGGCCAGATGGACACAATTATGTGTCTGTGCTGGTGCATGGAAAGAGCAGGGCACCGTGTCACAGCACAGGAGGGTAGGACAGCAGGACCCACATGGATTGCTTTAAACCTTTACGGACTCACATCATGGCTGGGGAGGTGCAAGAGGCCTTTATGGACCCACATCATGGCTGGGGAGGTGCAAGATGAGTGGGCCTAACATATCTCTGCTACCAAAAGTGCCCTCACTCCCCCTCTCAACCAACTTTCACTGTACACTTCTGCATGGCATTCCTCAGGTTCTTTGTGAAGACAATTCACCAACCCAGCAGAAAATTGCCCTCATTTTTACCTATTGAGTTTTGCTCCGGATCAGTGAGTCAAACCATCTCATTACAGATCCAACTAGCACCAGAAACTGGTGCAAGGGCGAGGGAGCACACAGTCAAAACCTGCCCTTTCAGAGGTGATGATGTATTAGATCAGGTGAGCTATCCTCAGCCTTGCATGGGGTGAACTGCATCTTTCACAGCTCCATTACTCCACGGAAAAGTAACTTGATTTGCAAATGCTTTTTTTCTCCTTATTTGTGCATTTACAAAGCCAATGCATCACATTTGCACAGCACATATATAATAGACTAAGACAGAACATGAACATACATTAAGGAAGTGCTCCATTTATCAGTATTAAATTTAACAGATCTTAGATTAAATACAACTTATTGTTGAGTAAACAAAGATTAATATTAAACCATGTCTGTGCTAGAGTATGTGATTGATATCTTAACTTGTGAGTACGCATCTTCTAAATGCAGAGCTGAGGCCAGAAGGAAAGTGAGAGGGGCCTGGATCCAAACCAAGCTGAATATCCACCAAGGCCCTACTGGGGGGATGCTGGAGGACCTGTGAAGAAGCAGCGCTTGCTTTCTGAAGTGGCTTCTCAAAGAGATGCTAACAAAGTTGGCAAACAGCTGGTTCAGGAAGACCACTTCCATTTTCCAGGTACCTCTCTTCAATTAAAGCTGACTTCTGAGGAAAATAAAAACTTCTGAAATATTTAAATAGACTTTTTAAACAGAGAAAGAAAATTTTACAGCAACCAGTCAGGACATTCCCAGTGGTTCTCTTCCCATATTTGCTACTGTAGCTTCTACATGGCTGTTGGCTCTCTATGACACTGTCCTGGGAGATCATTCCTGATTTAACGGGCAAGAGGTGAGCTGTGGATTCAGACAGTCAAGCCCAAAGAGACAATCTTCGACATGGTGGATAATAGGCTCTCCAACTTTCCTCTTCTTCAGCCTTGACTCTAGAGTGGATTGCTTTTCCCACCTCCAGATTCAGGACTGCCTCTTTCGTGCACATGACCTAATAAGAATACTCTGATTTGTCTTGCTTTTACAAAACTTAGAAGTCCCTGATTCACCCACTTTGAAATCCCCAAATGAGTCACAATTGTGCGAAAATTCCCAAATCCTTGCTTTCTCCTGTTGTTTCTGATTTTCACTTGGTCTTGCAAAGAAAGAAGACTGACTATATTCACAATTTGTAGCTTATGATCAAAATGGCACCAGGGCAGTTCTTCTCTGTCCTGCTCATAAGAACACAGCACCACCACATCTAAGTCCAATATCTCTCCCCAGTCATCCTCTGACATAAGCCTAAACACTTAATACTGTTTATCTTACTATCCTTTTTTACTTTATCTTTCCAATGTGACAGGAATTTCATCTCTTTAAATATAAGCGTCCTCTATCTTTAAATACCAATAGCCTCATCTGGCCTGTCTACAAATAAGATGTTATGAGGGTGGCTAACTTACATTTCACAAATCACTATCATAGCTCCAGAAGTATGAAAATCCCACAAATTAACATGTTGCTTTTTGCATTGATTTCATTTATTCCTGTTATCTGCCCTTAAGTAGGATTCTGACTCAAAAGTTCAGGGTATCCTGTAGATAAAATTTTTGATTGTCCAAACCTGGAAGGGTTAAAAAATTGCAATCACATCATCTGAAAACATAATTTACTACTTCAAGAACCTTCATTATTGAATTCATAGACTCCTTAAGTTCACATTATCTAATGATTTATCCCCAGTCACACTTCTAATACGTGAACGGAAGCATGCCATTTGGACTCAGTTTGTAAAACTTACAGGTAAGTCTAATCAGATCTTTTCAATAATTCCAGCTGCAGGAACACAAGATACATCCCAGTTCTTCTTGATGCAGACAAACAACTTTCCAAGGAAGAAACTTCACATTCATAACAGCCAAGTAAGGTGAATACCACACACGCTTTTTCTCCAACAAAACCACTGAAGTTGTTTGCACTCTACACTTTCAAAGCATCTTCTCAGTTGATGGTACTTTTCCATGAAGGACAAATTTCTCTAAAAGCCTCTGGAAATGAACCTTGCAAAAAGATCTGAAAAGCCATCTTTGGTCTGTTTTCTTCTTTGGATTTGACTGACACAAATGTCAAGAAGGTGCATTTCCCTTTAGTCACGGTGAAACACAGCATTGGTGGATTTTTATCTTCATAAAATAAAGACTACAGAGCAGATGATCACAATTATTAATGAGCTTCAGATATATTGAAGAAACAAAGTATCAAATGGATTCCTTTCTAAAATTCTGGTAAGTAAAGAAACACAAGAAAGGACATCATAGAAACGATGAACAGTCCCATGCCTTGCCGTTCTCCATAGGTTCTCATCTCTAAGGTGACACAAATACATACTGCAGGATTTATTTTCTTTTTTTATTTTTTATTATAAAAAATTGTATTAATGAATATCTCAAGTAGTGGCTGAGAAGGCAAACTGTACTTTTAGGCTAGTGCTGATCTTGGTGTGTGTACAAGCCCTGATGCAACTATGGCCTCTCTCCATGGGCAAGGTGACATGGCTGGGGTCGGGGCATTCCTCCAACCTGGCTGATGGCACCATCACTTACAAGCACAGTAAAAGAAATGAGCAGTGAGGGCTTAGGGAAAGGCAAGCCATAGAGCCAAGTTTCACCTAAATCAGCATGATAATCACTTTTCTTTGCAGAACATTGTCCTGAACAGAGGTTGTTCTTAGCCTGATCCTTAATAAAGGGGATAATAGCTCATGAGAATAACAGACACAGGAGGTGTTTCTAGTCAGCTTTTGTTCTTGTACTTGGCCAGTTTGTGCGCAGCCTAAGAGTATAAATAAAGAAACTATAGAGGGGATTAACAGACTTTCTTTCCAGAACAGCTCATGTGCCAAAGCAATGACTCTATTAGCATTGTTTTCTCTGAAAGGTTTGTTTCAATCAGAAGCACAAAGGCACCAACCTCTTTCCTTGAGGCCCTTTTCCTTCTCTAAATAGGAGCAAGACTTCAATCAGGGATCTAAATATTTTGGCACTTCTTCCATCTGGAACAGCCCAACCAAATTTTCCACTTCCCATTTGCAGACCATCATCAGGGACAAAGTATCTATGGGGATTTTACACCCCTACATGCTCCATGTCAGCAGAGTCACTTTTTAGCATTTATTTGATGAACAGGCTGTTAGTGATGACTCTGGCATTTCACTTACCTGTGGGAAGGAGACAGCATGTAAAACATCTCCTGTGTATTGTCACCCCAACAGAATGTGATAAGAGGTTGGGGTAAACAGGGATTTAAATGCTAAGCCTCACCTCCCCAAGTCTTAGGGCTTTGGAGCACAGGCATCTATATCTATGCAAACCACTCTAGAATCCTGCTGTAATTAACAGACAAAATCTGGCACTTTTAAGGTGTGACCCTTCTGATCAATTTTGATCAACACTGGGATATGGTAAATCACCTGGAGGTAAATAAGAACTGGCTCAGTTGTCTGCAGGTGACCAGGCAAGGTTGTATTTCTGCTTCTGTTCTCTACCACACATGGACAATTTAATTTACTAAGCCCTCAGGTTTTCTTTGTTTGTTAAACACAATTTCATCTCTGTAAAGCTTTTTAAAAATTAAGTATTCCCTTTTAAGGGCTAGATCTCACACAAACACAAATGTCATGGAGAGCACGGAGAGGAACAGCAGAAAGCACAGTGAGTTCCCATAGGGTGAACAACATGACCACATCCATCACTGGAGGAGCAGCAGGACCTCACTCTGCACTAGGCACTTTGTAGGATCCACCACAATGTTTGTACATGTGATTAAATCTGATGACAAGTTTAAACAACTCTTTGGACCAGCTCTAGGTTCCCAGCACACCAAGGACAGAGCCCTTGCAGTACATGGCTAGCAGATGTATTGTTAAACAACTTGAAAAATTGATCATTTTGATTTTGACCATCCATTTGGTGGGCAAGGTCTCTCTTGTGTACCATAATCAGATGTATGATCCCATCTGATATGTACAGTGCTCAATTTAAGCAACTAGAAACAACGGTCTGCATGACAGGGTAATCATTCAGCTCGGATGCCTCATGCAACGCTGGGTGAAGGCAGAGAGCCACTAAACAGCTAAGTGTGAATTACTACACCATAACTCAAAGTCAGTAGTATCCTTTATTAATCATTCATAGAGCTGTGTATTATTAATATATGCAGAAACAGCTGCCTCTCTTTCTGGTGGAATTTGCCTTTGTGAACAATTTGGAGGAGACCAAGGAGATGAAGAAGCAGAAGCCCAGCAGAGCCTTCCCAAATGAGGAGGAGAGCTTTAGAAATAGGTAGGTAGATGGGTCTTTCCTTCATTAGGCTGCTTTTAAGCACACACGGACTAGATCCTTAGCTGGTATAAAAGAGTTTGGTCCCACTGCTGCATTGTAGCCAGATATATTGACACTCTTTGAACATGTCTGGCCCACGCTTATTTAAGTATAAAGAAATAACCCCAACACACCTCAATTACAAGCCCAAAACAGTACACTGAGTGTGCAAGAACACCAGGCGGGACATGCGATGCACTGCAATAACAGTAAAACTTGAATGTTCCTCCACAAGACATGGTGCCAAAGAGCTTTTACGGCTGCATTATGAACACATTACAGAGATAAGACTCTATTTATGTGTTTATTAAACTTCATATATAAACTTCATAGCAATTTTCATAACCAGTATTTCCCACCATTTTTTTCTTTTCAATCTATTTATGGGTCTGCTGTCTGCAGCACCTTCCCATCAGCAGGATGAGCTTGTCTAGTCTGTTAACATCATTTGCTCCATGAAAATGCAGTTTTAAGGAATTAATTAATGACCTCTTATTTACCTTTAAATTTTAATAAAAAAGAAAAAACCTTTTTTTTTTTTTTTTCAAGAGCTGAATGGGAAATATTTTTTGTCCCCTGAGAGTTTCTCAGAGTCCAAACTGGTTTATATTCTACAATCCCAGGCAAAGCCAAGACCTTGGGAAATTTTCCACAGACAGATTTAAAAGCCTGGAAAAGGTGAGAGTGAAGCATTTTCACCTGGGATTTGAGGAAAGCATACTGAGGTCCCTATGCCATGACAGTATAAACTGATGTTATTAGAAGAAACTCAGAGTCCTTCCCAGCAAGCTCTTATACCAGCTGCCATCCAGTACCTGTCAAATTTGAAGCCAAGGAAGTCTGATCTGAGTCAAAGCCTTCAGCATCCAAGGGTGAGCCTGGACACTTACCCATGGCAGGAAGAGGAGAAATGTTCCTCCACGCTTCTTCATTTCCTCCTCCACCACCGTCTCCTCCTCTTTCCTCCCAGCTTGGACCAGAAACACTGTACTTATGCCAAGATCTTCTCCGCAAGGATTTGTGTGTATTAATAGAAAAAAAAAATACATATTTCACATTAACAGATTCAATTTAGATCGCTGAGCTTAGTGATGATAAAAAAGAGTGAAAGATATTCACTCCATAGAAAGTGTGTGAATGAGCAAAAATTTATGTGTGTATATATATATTCATATTAATCTATAGAGCTCATAGTGTAAAAATTAACGTAAATCTACAAATTCCCTAAGACCAAAGTGTTGCTGCTAAAATATATCTAAGTCCATAACACAGGTAACAGAGGCCTACCTTCTCCTAGCTTTGCCATGAAATTTGACTGAAATAAAATAATCCAGATTTTATATGACCCTTTCCCATTAGGGACATCAGTATATGCCTTGAGAGCAGTTATACTCCAAAAGCTGATATTGGCTAGAACTGAAAACATTAGTTGTCAAACAGAGTTGATTTTAAGATTAATTTTGCTTTGGGGCTGATTTTCGGTGCTCTGTATCTGTCAAGAACTGTGTTTGTTTTCTATCCTTCCTGGGAGGCTGTCTGGATGTGGTTTATATATTTTTTATAACTTGTAGAAGGGTGAATAAAGTTCCATCACTTTTTGCATCAATCAGCAAAAAAGTTATATGGATGTTAAGTGTTTTTTAAGACTCACGCTTCTAAACTGTTGGGGGAATTTTTAGTTAAGACATCTGAGTGCTTTTGGATCTGGATGTGTACCAAACGGGACTGAACAACTTTTCCAGGACTGTAAATTAGCAAAAAGCCCAATACACAAAGAATCTTGCAATTAAAAAGAAAAGACTTGAGTACTTACATCAGTTACAAAGGTATGCACTATTTTCTGATACACAGTTTACAGTCATTACTGATGTTTTAGCTTAGATGTAAAATGAGATGTACTACACCGCATGGAATGAAGTGCTGATTTGCATTGCTTTTTAAAGACTGGGTTTATTTTAAAACCTGTTTTCATCATCTAGTAAAACCCGACTCATTTTACTGATAGAAGCACAAGTATTTTCACTGTTTTGGGAAGCATTGGGTCGAAGCATGGTCCACTCACAGGCAACAGCAGCGTGGGTGCCTGCAGAAGGAGTGGGCTGCCAGCTCCCACTCCCTCCAGAGCACTACAGATGTGGGTTGGGGTCAGCACTAGTCACTAGCATTTTTAAATGAGGAAAAGCAGAAGGGAAGTGCTCCAGTGCTTGGATTTTCTTTCCATGACTTATGGCCATCTGAAGTCAAGTTTTCAATTTAATTGTTAGGTTTTTTGAACAAACTTCAGGCCCCATTCTTCGAACTCATCATTACCAGCTTATGACCAGCATAGGTTCACGTATTTCTCCCAGGTAACAAATGATAGGACAAGAGGCAATGGCCTCAAGGAGATTTATACTGGATATTAAGAAAAATTTATTCACCGAAAGGGTAGTCAGATATTGGAACAGGCTGCCCAGGGAAGTGGTGGAGGCACCATCCCTGGAGGTGTTCAAAAACAGTATAGACAAGGCCCTCAATGACATGGTTCAGTGGTAGACTTGGCAGTTCTGGAGTAAAGGTTGGACTTGATGATCGTAAAGGTCTTTTCCAACCTAGCTGATTCTATGATTCTGAATGTGGGATCAGAGTCACAAGCCCCAATACTGCAAGTTGCCACTGTCCTTCCAAGCTCCTACCCTGAGACAGAAATTCACCATGGCACCTCATTTACCCTGGTCAGAGCCCTGTCTGGTACCACTGCTGACATCCTGCACTTGGGTTTCCCCCATCTGCCATATCTGCAACACCCCTGACCTGTTTCTGCAGGCTTTCCCAGTGCTAAGGGCTGTGTTTGCAAGCTGGTTTTCTAACCATGCACTGTACTGCTAGGGGAGCCAGCTTTCTGGGAAGTTTTTCAGTCATCCTAGATACAGCTGACTGGGAACTTCTCAACAACACCTATCTCTCTTCAGGCAAAAATACCAATTCATCAAAAGGGAAAAACCAAGCTGAAATCTGTTGGTGGGAGCAGAGTGGAAGAAAAGAAAACTGACTTTTTTTCTCTTGAGAAGTTGGGATTTCTGCTGAAGTCTTAAGAGACAAACAGCCCCAGCCCTGCAGCCAGCACCCTTATCTGAGACAGCTCCACAGTGTGCAATATCACCTGGAAAAGGTAGTCTGAGTTTGAATCCTCAAATAAGAATCCAACCACAAAGCCTCACCTGAAGCCTTCACCACACTCAGCCTGTGCTAGGATCTGAAACACTATTAAAACCAGAAACAGGAGTAGAGAGTGGATAACCCACCCTATTTCCAAGGCTTCTGATGGGGTGGCTAAGAGCATATGCATTTGCTACGGGCTGTGATGGGGTGAAGCCCCCTCTCCTCTGCCCTGGCATCTGACACTGCTTACCAGGAGGCATTTTGGGGGTTTGGTTGTGCAAAAGTCCCCTCCAGTGTCCAAGGTCCCATTTGCATGTAAGGCACAACACGTGTAGCACATGTGTCTCTCATTGGTATTGCAGTGAATAAGAAGATTGTAAAGGGACTTACTCTAAGCTGTGTGACTCATCCAGAGCCAGGCACCACCTCTTTCTTTTTCCCAAACTCGAAACCAGGAGGTGATGAGAGACTTGGTTGCTTTTTTCACACCTTTGTGATCTATTTCTTCAGAAACATCTTTCTAGGACTAGTAAATGGTAATTTAATGGGCTGTTTCCTCCAATATCCACTATTCTACTGTATAAATGCAACACGATTTACCAGTCTGAGGGATTAAGAGAGCAATTCCTCCTTGTGTGAGGTGAAGCCTGTAAGTCACATACCACCCTGATCGTCATCTAAAGGTTCAGTATGGAGTTTCACTGAGCTTTCAAAAGAGAGGATGAACAGAAACAAGGCAGCAACTGAGTTATTTTTCTCTACTCATGTATCTCTCATGCTTCTGATTTTAGGTGCTTCCTTTTTAGTGCATTTAACCCTTCTCAGCTTTCAATCTTTCCTCCTTTTAGCTCAAGTGAAACACAGATTTAATGAAGCTCAGAATTACCTATATTATCAACTATCAGTGTGTCCCCAGATGACAGATTAGGAGTGCTAGTGATAGTGAGGCAGGTCCTGCTGGTAGCTGCAGTGGGATATGTGAGGAAACCCCTTCTCCTGGGGTCCTCATCACTGCTGTTAACAGCAAGCCCGATGGGCCAACAAGCTCCAAAGATGCCCATATAAGCTTTCACAAAGGCAATAATGAAGTTATTAAGCAGCTTATTTCTGCCCTCTTTAATAGGAACCTTTTTGATGTGATCTAATATAAGGTCTATTTCTAAAATGCAGCCTACATTAAATGAGGGCTGCAAAATAATGTTGTTAGTGAAGGTATTAAAGATAAACAGTTATTAGCAACAGTCTTTCAGCTGAGTACTAAACTGTATGGAATAGAATAAAGATGAGGGCATTTCACAACTGAGGCAACACAAGTTACATTATAAATTTCAATATGCTGCCATGTTACGTGAGTTATGTTAAATTATTTTTCCTACATTTGAACAAATCAGCTGTTTCCTCGCTCTTTAAATGGGACATTCTCCCATGCAAAATCATTAAAAGCCTATTAACAGGAAAAGGAAAACAACTTTGAACGTTAATAAAATACAAATACAGCTTGTTGAACTTGTCTTCCCTCTTCTTTTGGCCAGACACATTTGTAGAGAGTGGCTGGTATGGCAATAACTGTCCCTCCTCACGTGCAGCAATGCAGGGCTGTTTTCTAATGTCATTATAAAAATAATTTGCAGATATCTTCATAAATTAACCTTTACATCCGTATTCTGAAGAGTGGCTCAGGCAAATTAGCACGAAATGTCAGAAGTTTACCTAAAAAAGTAGTGCAATTGTTGCATGAAACTATTGTTTTCACAGCTGACTTTGCAAATGATCCCTCACTTTTTCACATACATTACAATTGGAAAAGATACAACAAAAAATCAGAACAGGCAACATGATATCTGAGACCTAAATAAGCATTCCCACACTCAGTCAGAAGAAAGCTCATCCTATGAGCTTTAGGTTACACAAACCTGTTATTTTTGTTTGGGTGTCAGAAAGGCAATTCCTTTACTTAGTCTTCTACTACTATTTTTGTCCACACATATACCCAATTTTCACATAAGCATCTCAAATCCACTCAACCACTTATAAACTGAAACTGCCTAAATTCCTTAGATAAACTCACCTAGTCAGGTTAGTGTGTACAAAGGCCTCTGAGAACATAAAGAGGGGCAGTCACAGAGGGCTATCAGATAAAGCATCCCAGCTTCTACCTCATAGCTGCTATCCCTCTAACAAACTGTGCAAACCATTTCAAGCTAAACAACATTAATTGGGTCAGAAAATGAGAAGTAAAATAGAACAGAAATGTAGCAAAAGAATATAGTAAAGGGAATTTAAAAATAAAGAAAGGGAATGTGTCTGTGGAGTGCATCCCATCCAGCTCCAGCTGCTTTGCTTTGGACTGGGGGGGATGCCCCCGTTTTTGCAGGGAGCTCATCTGCAGCCTCAGCCATCACTGGAGTCAAACTGAAGCAGCTGGGGGAATCACTGCAGCTGAGTCTTTTGATATTAAAAATAAAGACTGTCTGCAGGAGAGAAAAAGGGAGTCCTTTACACACCTACGACCTGTTCTTTTTTGGGAGGAGGTTGTTGATACTGTGTTTGAAGTCACAAGCACTGTAAAGCTCTATGTCTAGGGCTCTATGTTACATACTTAAGCTAAAAATAATTTTTAATCAGAGAAGGCAATATAACATCAGTTAGGCAGTCCAAAGGCCGGTCTGGTAGGGTTTTTTTCTTCCTATGAATGCTTACAGATTTGAGTTTGCTTTGAAAACTAAATAGTACTTCAAAACACAGGAGATTTAAGAATAAAATTCCCATTAGCAGCTGTTAACAAGAACGATCACTGTAAATCCCTCCATATTAAGACAAGACAAACTCCCCGAATTCAAAGACTCTCTAAGGAAGAAAGTGGAGGAAAAATTAAAAGCCCCAGAGACTCAGATCCTCCACAGGAGCAGGCTGGGAGCAGGGACCCACTGCCATCTCCAGCTCTCTGTCTTTGCAAGTGAGTCCTGATGGTCTGGCAACTGCTTTGGCCCTTACCATCTCCCAGATGATCCTTCCTGTTTCCCAGATGATGGAGTTTCTCCCTGTGGGTGTTTGCTGGGCAGTAAGGGAGCAGCTAGAGCACACACACACACACCCTCCCCCAGGCCTGAGAGATGCATTTTCACCATTTCTGGGGCTTGCCAGGTTACAAACCCAGGTGTGCTGTGAATGAACCACCAAGGACATGACTCCTCATCCCTGCTACTGCGGAAGCTGTGCAGCAAAGAATGAAAAATTCATGGAATAAAGTACACTGACACGAAATCGAATTTACTGAGGAAGTACAGCACTATCACTGGCTGCTTGAGGAGCTCATTTGAGTGAGTCCTCAGAGATTCCTACGATGGTTGTTTCCTATGAAATACAGGGGCACGAGGTGGCACGTTTTTAGGACTTGATCTCCTGATATGTCACCGTCACCTCCAGCATTACCAAAACCCAACTGAACGTGGTAACTGATGACATGTTTCTGCTGCCAGTCTGCTGTGAATGTGTGAGAAACTGCGCTGGCTCTGACCCAGTTTCATCCCTCTGAGGGATACTGCTGTACCCAGTGAGCAGCGAGATACTGCTTCCACGCTGACCATGTTGTGTGTACACACGCTAGGTTGACTCTCACGGCTCAGATGATAACGGCAGGATAATGGCTTCACTCAGGCAGCTCACTCCCCAGTGTGGCTCAAGCCCCAGACACCTCAGCCTTGCCTTTCCCTGTGAAGCAAGGTTGCTGCCTGTCTTTGTGCATCCCTTCTCTGATGCGGGAACCATGCATCCCACAGGATCAGCCAGGCATCTTCCCACCTGCTGGCACAGGCTTTCAGTAAGCAAGATGCAATTAAGGGAAATTAAATTTCCCTTCAGCAGTGAAAGCAGTGGAGGCAGTTCTTCTGTTTCTCAGATGCATGTTATAATCCTGTAGTGTGAAACAGGGTACTTCTAGGTGTAAAAGAGCCACTGAGTCCAACCTTCATCCTTGGAAAGCAAGCAGCACCAACAGAGCAAGAGATTTTTAACCAGTTCATCACCTATCAAATTGCTCATCCTAATGAAAGCAACCTACTGTATAATATTGAAACACTGACACAGAAACATTAGCCCAGGCCTCTGACAGTCCAGCTGAGTGCCCCAGCCAGTGGGTACAGTCAGCCTGCTCTGGGCTGTGTGTGCTCCTCTGGGACCAGTGCATGTTTTAAACATGGAGACTAGACTACTTTCATCGCACGATGCCATATAACCTACCTGCTTATCACAGTGGTTGTAGAAGATGGATGTATAGAAAATTGTTAGTTATCTCAAGCAGAAATAAAACACAACCCAACACCCTGAGCTCGGTGTCTTGCAACTAAGAGCAGCACCCAGACATCACTCACTTCAGTTGCAATCAGCCAGTTCAAATCACCATCCCAGCAGATGACTATTCCCAGTTTTTGTCATGTTAGGTTTTTGCCTGCATGGCAGTCACATCAGCTCAACAGAGCCCAAGGCAAACACCAGCAATAGGCAAGAGGTGGATGTAGGAATGGTGGGGTGTGGAGCAGTCCCTCAGTTATTGAAAGCAATGAGCTGCTAGAAAAGTTCAACACATATCGTGTACTTTTAGTCTATTTCCATTTATAGCTTCAACCTTTGGTGACTTTGGTGTTATATTACCCCCTAACTGATCCCAAAAGGTACTAGGTGGTCTCCTCAGCCATATGAATGAGATGTAACTAAGGATGGAGTTTGAAACAGCACAGGAGGACCCCTCTTTAAAGCACTAACTCCTCCCTAAAATGAAATTATTTGCAAAAGCTTCTCTTCTGGACAACAAAAGGTTTTAGAATCAAGGCTGGAGCTATTTACCTACTGAGGAAGAAATTAATTGCTATGAATTCAGGGGGGCTGTACAGCCCTGGTGCTGGCAGATGCAGACCCAGAAGCACAGGAGCTGCAGCCATGGTCCATCCCACCCTATCCATCCCACCCAGTAGCAGACAGACGGCCAGCATGAGATGTGCATAATGAACATGCCGTCTAAGCATACCTCCTAAGCCCCAGTTGCTGTTTGCTGTTGTAAACATGATAACATACCTGTTAGCAGTAACCAGGGGCAGATTTACAGCAACAGGCTGAGAGGGCAATGGCTCTCCAACCACCACCTGTTGGGCACCCATCCTGGCTTGCACAATGGAGAAACCAGTGTGCCCGGCTGCACCCAGTTTTTCCAGCAGCTCTTATAAACCCAGGGAAGTCTTGTTACAAAGCACAAGCTCTTCAAACGTTATTTATTGCCTGGTTCTGTAGATGTTTGTGTATTACATGGAAAAGTATCCCCCTCTCCTCTGGCATGGAATATTCTCTGACTTTCTGTGAATACCCCTATTTTCACGGGTGGGAAACAAGGACAACAGCTGCTCCTGCCCTGCTTTTCTATTCAGCCTTTATACCCCAAAAGGCAAAGAAGCACAGAGCAGAGAGCTTGACTGTGCAGTCAGCTAGCAGGAAGAGGCAGGTAGCAGCAGCTTAATCTAAGTACATTGTCATGGACCTCTAAAGGTCCTTTAGTGGATCACAAGGGGTGTGCGGATGAGTCCTTCTAGACTATTTATTATTTTGCCTCCTTTTTTTATGTGTCCTTTTTATTTGTCTCATCTCTAAGGGAAACAACTCCAACCTTATCAGTCTCTCTTCATATGAGAGTTTTCCTCTGCTCCAACGATGTTTGTCACCCTTCCCTGAACCCTTTTTAATTCTTTTGTTATTACTTTGAACAAAGATGGATGGAACAGCAGAAGCAGAAGCAGTTCTCCAGCCACACGACTTGCAAACTACAGAAAATCAGGTCAAGGCTAGGCTGAACTCTGGAGCAGCTCTAGCAGAGTCAGTGGAGGAACCTCAGCAATGAGCGTACTCCTCTTCAGTTCTTGCCAAATTCACCTTCCTTGGTATTGCTGAGGCTGTGAAAAGCAACTGTTGCTGACAACAGGGTGTCCATAATGCATGCAACTGAAGTCACATCAAACATATTATAGCTGGAAATGTGGATACACACAAGCCATACTGAGCAGTTTAGTAAAATTGTGTCTAAACCTGTCTGTACAGCATCGCAACACCTGAACAGGGAAATGATGTGGCCACCTCAGACTCCTGTTCAGATCACTGCCAAAAGGAAGGGACAAGAAACATGCTACCATTTAGTTAGGGGCCTGCCTTTTGTTCACATGGCTTTTGTCATCTCATGTTCTCTAACAGGGTTTAGATATTTTTATTCTCCATACAGAGACATTTCCTTGTTTTCATTTTCACTGAATCCTTCATTTTTGTGCATCAATCAATACCACAAATTAATAATACAGCACTCAGGATGTGCTGCTTTTCACTTCCATTTCAAATTGCCTTGTTTTGGCATTATGCTCAAGAATAAACAGGAGACCTTGATTTTCTATTACATTTATTATTTTGTTCATCTTCCACTCCATATTGACTCTATTCATACATTTACTTTTTTATCTGCTTTCTGAATCAAGCAGCTGTGGTCTCTCTTTATACAAAAGTATTTCCAGGCTTTTAAAGGATGCCTGTTGGTGTGGCAAGAATCTGCTTTGTCCAACCACTCCGCAGCCTAAAGGGAACCTGATGCAATACAACCAACCTCCCGTTAAGTATAACAATGAGTTATCTTTGTGTAAGTTCTCAGGCTTTGCGGAGTTTCAATCAGGTGTACAAATTTGGGCCAGTATCTTGAGCGGTTCCATCCTTCCTGCTCCCATGTAGTTTGACCTAATCCCATGGGTGCTAACAGAACCTCTTCCAGCCCTTTGCAGGTCCTGGGGCTCTTTCATCCATTAGTTTAAGGGCACTGTTGGAAAAAAAGGAAGATGGAAGCACAATCAGATGAAATGAAAGGAGGTGAGCGACATAACAGGGCAATGCTGGAACCACCACTGGTCAATCTCATAGCAACACCTCACACACTAGGCCTGCAAGATTTTCCTTCAGGCAGATACGTTTGACTTGCCAGTGGCTATAATTGCTTCCTGTATTATGGATGCATAGTGCGATATGGTGATTTGTATTCTGAAGACACCTGTAAAGTCACAATTAAAAGTAACCAACAAAAGCCAAACCAGATACCTAGTGATATGTGTTAGTGCTGAGCTCAGACAGGTTTCCAGAATCTTGAATTTTCTTGTCAAGAACCAAACAAAAGCCGGCAGTAGCCCTGTTTCATGAAAGTGATGCAGGTTTTATGAACCCCTGGATACAGCCTACTCTGCAGATGCAACCACAGCCACCATGCTGTGCTCCCACATCTTTCTCCACCATGGGGCTGGGCTGAGCTCAGCTAGAGAGCTGACCTCCTTCTCTATGTAGAGAGCAAAGGGCTACACAGACACTACCTGCCAGTTCCCAGCTGGACTCGGCTGAATAAGAGTGTCACAGATCTCTGTCATACCCAGGCAAAGGGATATTCATGAATTCTCACTTTAAATCTCATTCCATTTAAAAAACTGCCGTCCCCTTGAGAGTTTTTTCAGTACTTGCAAACCTGCCAGGTTTTTTAACATATAAATAGGAGCATTTAGTAAGAAAACAGGGACATGATTCTAACTCTATCAAAATACATGTGATAGAAAGAGCTTTTAGGAGAAAAAGAATTGAAAAGATTCACTGCTTTTAAAGAATGGTTAAACCCCATCTTTCATTAGAGAAAGACCTGGGAGGAATGGCTTTGATCCCTCAATATTATCAGAGCAAAGGCAGTTAATACCTACTTCTAGAGTAGCAGCAATAGCTTTTGTGCAGAATTCTTTAAATGACTTCCAGGGCCATTAAAGTCAATTGTAAAACACCACTGCGTTTACCTAACCAGAATTACCCCACAAAAGGCTTTAGATGTCGCAATATCAAGTGCTGCAATTATGAACCTCTGCTACTTTCGGCCAGCTTCATCCCACTAACTTTGGGAACCTTAGCAGAGAACAAAAATCTTGCTCAGCCCCTCTGAGGTCAATGGAGAGCTCCTGGCAATAGTTTAGGCTGTTATGTGGGATGAATCCAAGATTTTGGACAACCCCAGAAATAACCAGCCTGGGGCTATGTACCTAGGTTCCCTGTTGAATAAATGGAGACATATATGGAAAGGATCTGGGAAAGTCATGAAAAGGAATAGGGAGCCCTCTCACTGAGCTGGCACTGAGGGGATGGGGGTAAATGCCTCTTCTCCCCCAGTCCCAGAAAGCTGCTGGTGCAACCTTCTCACTTTCCTTGCTTTCTAGAAGCTGCAAGGACATACATTCAGGTCTGTGGGAGCCTTGTCCACTCTGCTCAAGACAATTTTAACCTAATCTTGTAGCCACCAGTACCTAAGTGGATGGTGTTCTCCCAGTTTCTTTATAGTAAATTGTTCTAGTTTTTATCAAATGCTTATATGTCTGTTGCGCTTGCAAGGCAGAAAGTTACTCTCTAATCTAGTGTTGTGGTTTAAGCCCAGCTGGTAACTCAGCACCACACAGCTGCTTGCTCACTCCCCGGGATGGGGAGGAGAATCAAAAGAATGCAAACCGTACAGGCTGAGATAAGAACAGTTTAATAGTTAAAATAAAGTAAAATACAGTGATAATAGAAAGAACACTAATAATAATAACAACAATAATAATAATGACAAAAGGAAACAACAAGAGAAGAAAGGAAAGCTCAGAAAACTCAAGTGATGCACAATACAACTGTTCACCAA
>JBCJKH010071027.1:29346-46881 GCA_039877255.1 Loriculus beryllinus
CTGGTGAGCACCAGGCACTGCGGTCTGTGGGCAGGAAGGAAAAAGCTGGTGAAGGCTGGTACTTTGGAGGCACAGAGCCTCTCTGGAATGAGCCACGTCTCTTCTCACATGCCTAGCCAGCAGCAACTATAGGGAGCATCTTAAGGATGAGACAAAATCCAGCTGAGGGTCCAGCCTCACTCTTTAAGGTCTTTTTATCAGATAAGACCAATGTGTCTGCCCGGTACAGGGAAGCAAGGTTTGCCCTACATTCCACCTCTGCCCACATGGCAAAGATGTGGGACTTTGGAGACATACACATTCTACTGGGGCTCTAAGTTACTGAGTATGGTGGTGAGGATGTGACCATGAGTGTGAAGCCATCCTGGGTTTGCTGGCAGAAGCTGGCTCTGCATCTCCTTCCTTCTGTGCCCAGCACCTCACCGAGACCCCTTGCCTGTAATTCTTGATGTGCTCATCCACTTTGGTCAGCCCCACTGAGTAGTTGAAGGCCATGTTGTACAAGTTGGCTTGCATGGAGGAGCCCCAGTTGACATCTACATGGAGAAGATGGATGATGGCTGAAGTACAAATATGGGGAGGCCTGGCAGATTGACTACATCACACTCTCTCTCCTGCTCTGAAAGACTGTTACAAGAGATGGAGTCTGACATCATGAACCGGATGGACTCAGCTGCTATATAGGGATTGGGCCATGCACTAAGGAGTGATCTTGCACTCTCTCTCTCTCTGTGTGGATGTATATATATGTATATATATGAGATAAGAGTGATGGTATATTGAAAATCTGGGATCTGAGCATGATGTGAATGGTATGGTATAAGGGGTGGAAACTGTCCTGGGTTCAGCAGTAGCAGTTGTTTTTCTCCTTCTTAGTAGCTGGTGCAGTGCTGTGGATTTGACTTTCAGCCTGGGAACAGCACTGATAACACCGATGGTTTTAGTTGTTGCTCAGTAATGTTTACTCTGACCAAGGACTTTCTGAGTCTCATGCTCTGTCAGGGAGAAGGGGAAGCTGGAAGTAAGCAGAGACAGGACATCTGACCCAAACTAGCCAAAGAGATATTCCATACCACAGCATGTCAGGCCCAGGATGTAGAACTGGAGGCAGTTACCCCGAAGGGGAGATCACTGCCAAGGTCAGGCTGAGTATCGGTCGGTGGGTGGTGAGCAGTGGTATTCTCTTCCCTAGTCATTTCCCTTATCATTATTATTATTGGTGGTAGCAGGAGTGATTTGTGTTATACCTGGACTGCTCTTATCTCAACCCATGGGAGTTACATCTCCTCTCATCCCTCTGGGGGGATGGAGGGGGGATGAAGTGAGGGAGAGACTGCATGGCTCTGCGTTACGCTGGGTTTAAACCATGACACTACCTCTTTGCCATAATAATAAGGAAATAATACGTGCCTAATGTAGGTCATTGCTTCACTTAATCTAACCTGCTCTAAACAGAATATTGTTCTTCTTTTACAATACAAAAGGAAAAGTATTTGATTGATATAAACAACACACAGGACAGATTGCTAGGGAGCAAGTAAAGAATACATTCTTGTAAGCAAAAGGTAAAATCATAAGGAGATAGATAAGAAAAACATTTTGACAAACAACTGGCTAAAGGAATCAAAAGAAGTAATCAAACCTTTCTCAAACAGGCAACCTGTCAGGTAGTCAATGAGGCCCACAGGGCTTCAAGAAAGAGAATAGCAAAGTGGACTCTAGCCAGGTAAAAGCATCCCATGGTGATTCCCATTGCATAGGCTTTCCTGGTGACAACAAATAGGAGCAGCTCAAACATAGTAGGGGAAGATTAATAAAATAGGTAGTAACGAATCAGCGTGACCATATGGTATTTCCCCAGAATTGTTAAAGCTCTGCTAACTGCAGTGCACAACCCACTATTTAAAGGGTACTAAAGCAATAAAAAAACAGATGTGAACACAGTTTTGGAAAAGAAAGCTAGAAAAGATCCAGAGACCTACCGATTTATAAATCTGACTTGGGAACACTGACCTGGGAAACTCACAATAAAGCACAGAACTAAGACACTGGGCAAACAAGTACAACTGGGAAAAAAATACTATGACTTCTGTAGGGAGAAAATCTTACCTCATAAATCCACTGAGCTCCTTGGAAAAAGTCAGTGAGAGCACAGACTGCAGCGGTGCTGTCGATACAGCACACTTGTGTTTCCAAAAGGGTTTTGACTAGGTCCCTCTCAGAAGGTTTCTAAATAAATGAATAAAGTTCTTGTGGTCAGAAAGGGTAGGCACAAAAGGTAATTTTTTTTTTTTTTCCAAAAAGAGAGATTTCCAGAGGAGTCCCAGCAGCATCTGTAAAGTTGTTATCTCCATTTGCCCATAAATCATCTGAGAAAGGTGAATGGCAGCATGGCAGGGTTTGTTGATGGTACAAAATAGTTTAGGGCAATATAACAAAAGCTGACTGCAGTGTGACAGAGACCACTCGCAATATGACACACGTGGGAGTCATCTTACCTAACCACCAACATCTACAACATAGCTCTCAGAGAAATCAAGAGTCACCTGAGGCTCCTTTTGTACTCAGTGGAGAGAAACAAGCACTTTTAAGGCTCAATTCCCCTGGTCTGTCTGGGATATAGACATTAGAATCTGACAAATCACAACCCTGAAGATGCCTCTTTCTGATGCCTGGCTCAGATACCGTTCATCTCCATTTAGTAGGATGAACACGCTCTGAGTATGCAGGCAGTAAAATAACAGACAAAATTCAATGTCAATAAATGTGAAGTAATGAATATGGAGGGAAACAACCTTAACTAGACATATATAACTTAATGGATTTTAAATTGGCTATTACCTTTCAGGAAAGAGAACTAGGAGTCATTGCTGAGAGGTCTGCGGGAAGCTCTCAGTCCACTGTTAGCACCAGTCAGAAAGACACACAGCTTTGTCAAGTGTCAGTGATCTGGAGACTCTAAGCGCATAATAACACAGGTACAATTTAGGACAGGTCAGACAGAATGTTTATTAACCGTGATTGGAGAGAGAGACCATTTGGACAGCATTGCCCCCTCTGCTCCCCAATGCTCTGCCATGTGACTGCAGACACCATAGACTAGTATGTAGTATATAGGAAAGGAATAAAAGCCAAACCAGAAATTAAATGATGGCATTGTATAGATGGTGTGGATTTACCCATCTTATGGTGACAGTTCAGGTTCTATAATGTGAAAAATCATTGTAGAAATGATACAGGTGTAGGAGAAAGACAAAGGGGGTGGTCCAAAGGTTGGGACAGCTTCTGTGTGGAGAAAAACTAAATCAGCAGGATTCATTATGTGGAAAAGGGATATTTAAGGTAAATAAAATCAGAAGTGATGTGGAAAAGATGCTTACTTATTCACTCTTTGTTGTAACTCTACCAACATAAATGGAAGGAAGAAACTTCTCAGAATGGGCTTGTCATCACAGGCATATTGACAACAGCGTATTGTGAACCTAAACTAGCAAAAGCCCTGAAACACTGAAGCGCACTGCAGCCAGTTCCCAGGAGGTGGTGTGTGGTAGGAACAGCAGAAGGAAGATGTTCAGGGGCAACCTTAGGGGAAATCACAGATGAGAGGACAAACAAAAAGCTAACAGAGGGCCCATGAGACCCCATGCAACTGGAGAGGCAGGGGACTGCCGAGAGTGCAGAGTGAAGGATTCAGAGAGCTGGGAGAAACGTAGAGCTTGGGGAAACCCTGTGCATAATGAAAGATAAGGCAAACAAACATGTGGTTTCTTAATCCACTAACAGCATAGTGTCTGAGTAGACAGACAAGTGGGGCTGTTGACTGTGAATCCCAGGGAAGCCTGGTCCCTTGCTGTAGATAGATGATCCAGCACTGCCCTTAGCACAAGGCCAGCGAGTAATCACCTGGAGCATCATTTAGGGGACAAAGTTTAAAAGGGTCCTAATAATGCACAATGAAACAGAAAACTGACAGAGGGTAGGAAACACTGAAACTCCTGTAGATCAGAACCGTGATTCTTCTACAGCAAGCAACCTCAGAAAAGTTCTACAAAACTGAATTATGCCTGATATTTTGCATACACTGTATAAATATATATCATTTCTGAGAGTCTGAATATAGGCATTTGGGAAGATGTCTAAGCCGCTGATCAAAGATCGATTTTTAAGAGCTGCCAAAGCTTCAAATCCAGCAACGTACAACAAAAAATTGTGAAGTAGCAGTTTCTGTTTTGGAGATCTTCCAAACACAGAGGAGACTGAAAAATGGCAGAAGAAAAACTAGAAAGAAGTTTTCTCCCATGTCCTTCACAATGGGTATACAACAGCTTTATGCAAGAAAGCAAGCAGGTGTGTTTCCAGCTGTGGCATCCGCTTATAAAAGCATCAGTGCTGCTTGAAAGAAACTAAAACAGCCGACTCAGTATCCAACAGACCTGTATTAAGATGGGGTTTGATGGAGTTGTTAACCCACAATCTGCAGAGCTTGGAGAAATGCCCTTCTTGCTGGAAAGAGGCAAAATCTTGATTTTCCTTATGGATCCTGCAGTACTTGCTCCCAAAGCAGGAGTGATAACAGGCTGGGCAGGGTTGTGGTGGGACAGCAGTGGTGGTGGCACTGGCTGTGGTGTCTCTGCTTCCCCACAGGTCCCACTGCACCACGGCTGACATTGAAACGTTCAGTACACAGGCAGGAATTTGCCTGGCCTCTCCATTCACAGAGCATGAAGTCTCTGCATCTTTCTTTTTCATTGTTTTCTTTAGCCTCTCCCTTGTTCAGAGGCTCATGCTGGATGATCTAAACCCTTGTAGTTAACAGCTTATTTAATGAAATATTGATGTTTTCTTTTTCCCTCATGCTTTAGGAAATAGGGTCTTCAAGCACTTTGATGAAGTACTGTAGTTTCCTCGAACTCTTTTCAAGGTCTAACTGAAAGCCTAAATCCTAAACCGAATGTTTCCTATTAAATTACATCCACATTTCCTACAAATCCTATAAAAATAAAGTATGCCCACCAAGATCACCAATGAAGGAGGACACCACAACTTTTCCAGGTTCTCCAGCAGTAGAGGTCCATCTACAGCCACACCTGGAAAAATAGATGAGTGTGGTTTTGAGAGGAAATTATCTTCACCAAAAACCAGAGGAGTGAAGCAATAAACTCTGCAATAGTCATTTGGCAACTAAAATTAAACAAAGTGAAAACAAGATGATGTGTGTATCTTGAAGAAAAAGAAGAGTAGCATGTGTAATTTGGATAGAATAAAAAAAATGCAATTAGAGAATATATAAAAGGAATACGTATATTACTTACTTCTGATTACTGATTTATAAATTTAGTATTAGAGATAAAGATGCGCTAGCAACTAAGGTACACCCAATTTGACTAATATCTTAAAAACTTGAAAACAGAAGCTATCAGTAATTTAAAATTGTAAATGAAAATAAGAGTATTTGTAGGGTTCTGAAACAGATTTTAACTGAATGTAACCTGATGTTATAATAAAAACATCTATAGAGAAGATTTTTCAAAATACCCCTGGTATTCCTATTAATACTCATCATAATGTAGTTCGAATGGAATCATAGTAAAGCGTAACAGTACAGAGGAGGTGTAACTCCAAATCAATGAATTCTGCCATAAAGTACCATAATCTGAAATACTGCCTATGAAAAGCACATTTTAAATATTTTTCAGTTTCCTTCAAGGGTAAATTTTAGATTTGATGATTCACATGAAAATTTATTTTGAATCTAATTCTACTTTTTTTCCTCTTGTGAGTTCCCTGGGATGAATAGGAAAAAAAACGGGTTTTTCCTGAAAATTTCTGGAACTTTTCTGTACCAGATGAATTGTTTCTATGGAGCATCAAAGAGACTGAATATATGCTGGAAGCCTTTCTGAACCAGGAATTTCACTTTGCCCAGTGGAAAGCATCTGGCTGCATAGCAGTTTTAACCGGCTTTAAAATTTCTATCACTCTAATATGAATAAATGGGTTCTTGGTTAGAAGAGTTTGTGATCCTCAGCCTTCTTTAAACTTTGTTTAAATCTGAGATAAACATAAGTTCAGTGCACATAACTGAAGTAATTTAAAAGTGTAGCCCACACACTAGTGCCAACTTAAATCAGCTGAGGATTGAGTCAGAAATATTGTCCAGAGCACCCACAGAAACCCTGTGCAGATTGCCTGTCTGCATATTTTCAGTATACTCTGTAAGAGATTATGCTGGAGAAAGTCATAGGTAAATGCTGTTATCTCCTGCATGTTATCTGCACTGGCCAAACAAATGCTTTATGTTTTTTCTCTTTTAAACTTTACACAATCAAGGCTTGCAGCCATTAGCAGAGAAGTCTGCACAGGCAAGAGGAAAAAGTATTTGTTAAATACCTTCAGGATACTCCTTTTTTTGTGATGTGAAATAGGAAAAGAACTATCCATCCAGGTGTTGTGCTACAGCAATGGAGCTGCTAGAAAACAAAAGGCTTTATTTGTGGAAGAGAAAACACAAGTGTTGATTTACTTCATTACAATACATCGAAGAAAAGAAAA
This sequence comes from Loriculus beryllinus, assembly GCA_039877255.1. Taxonomy (NCBI): domain Eukaryota; kingdom Metazoa; phylum Chordata; class Aves; order Psittaciformes; family Psittacidae; genus Loriculus; species Loriculus beryllinus. The sequence continues at coordinate 35,899 of JBCJKH010071027.1, forward strand.
CGTTAAACAGTGGATAACTCTCTAAATTGGAAATTCAGAGCCATATCTGAGGAAGTTCCCTATTGGTTCTCTCCATTTGCAAATTACAAACGTGTGTCTGACACCCAAGACTTCTGCTCAAACTCAAAACTAAGAAACAAGTTAGATAGACACAAAATACAACAGACTTCAGGAAACTTCTCTAGGTCTTCCAAAACCTAGACTAAAACTAAACATCACCAACGAAAGAATCAATAGCTTTGCCCTGTTTTACTTTCCTTTTTTAATCTCAATCACCATTATTAACCACCATAAGGAAAAAGCATTTTCCTGCCCTAGCTAGGTTTAGAATAATGTCCTTGGTTGGTGGGTTTTGTGAGAGAGAGGATGAGAGGCAGGGGAAGGATTTTGTTTTGTAAGGACAACACATGCACTTCTGAACTGAATGACTAGAAGAGTTATCTCCAGAGTAAGGCATCCTCTGAGAATTAATTAGTGGACCTGGATTGTTAATAAAAGGGTAAAATGCACCTTGACCAGCTCCATAATAAAAAAAAATGGAAAGGAGGTGGTATTGTGGTATTGCAGTACTGAATCATAAAGCCTCAAACATCAATGCAGGGAGTTGTAAGGGGTGTTGATACATTACATGCTTCTTTGTCACCCCGGTCATCTCCGTGCTGAAACTCTACCCTCATGGCAAGAAATAATTTTCTGGTGCTGATTTGCATGACTATTGCTCCCAACGTCACCAAAGCCAAGGCAAAAATGCCCCAAATCCCACTGACTGCACAAAGGGTCATCATGTGCTCTGCAAGAGTCCCATTGCCCAGGAAGAGTTGTGTCCTGATAATGGCACAGTAAAGGTGCTGCTGCAGCCTGTTCCATGTCGCATGCAGAGGCAAAGTGTGGTGGCAAAACAGGCGCAAACACAGCTCTGAGGACACAAGGTAGCCAGGATGTTGAACAAGACACGTTCTAGTAGGATCCGCACAGCAAATGCCAGCACAGGCTATGTGCTGGGGCTAAATACCCAGCGTCTCTATCCTGTGTCTCCCTAACAATATCCAGTTCCTCCTCCAAAGGCTCCCACCTGCATTCCTGAGCTGCAGGGATGACCTGCATGGGGCATTTCCCTTAATATGGGATGTGAGGAGCCCTCTGCACACATGAAACTTCAGAGACCTTGGCAAAGGCCATTCCTTCGTCTTTCTCCCGCTCCAATTTCCAAATGCAGCATCATAGTCCCTCCTGTCTTCCCAGCTGATGAAATATAGCTATTGTAAAATGCTTGCTAACCACATTTAGCAAATGGAGATAATCAAATAAAAATTAAACCATACTTACTAAAGAAATGCAATTTCCAAAACACAGACTTTGGCTAGTGATGGTGTTTTGCTTAAGAGCCTGCCAGGAGATCTGTGGACTGTTTTGTAAACAGTTCTCAAACTGGTGTTTGTGGGGGAGACACATGGGAAGGGGATGAGAGACAGATGGACATATTAAATGTATCCCAAGGGAAGTTCATCAGGAAAGAAAACACTCAAGAGCTGCTTTGATGGGGATGTATGAGAACTGTGTACAGTGGAAAGGAAGTGAACGGGGAATTGATGTTCGTTATTTCCCATTGTTTCCTGTTACACAGAAGCTAAGGGACAGCCTCAACTCTATGTTTAAGACAAACAAAAGGAAGCATTTTTCCAACATAACACACAATTTAATTGTATAATTTCTCGCTACCAAAGTTATAAATGAGCTGTAAAGGACATTAGATGAGTTTGTGAAGGATGGAATTACCAGGACGGTTTAGCAGCATGGTTTAGGTGCAATCTGCAGCCTCAACCATCCAAATGCAAAAGCTGCTGAAGATGAGACGGTGTCTTGGGGTACCAGATGGAGTTCCACACAACAGCATTCTTCATTTATATTCTTTATAATACTGAAACCCTAGGCATCAATACTGATCACTGTTAGATTCTGCATCATGTGACAGAGATATAATTTGCCCTAATTGGTACTCTCGCATTCCAGAAGACAATCCATAGATCTTTCTGGGTTCTTTCTGACCTTTCCATAGCTGAAAATCTCATGCAGGAAGCCTGAGTTCAAAACAGTCCACTCTTCTACTCTATTACTTCCACTCTCTTCCTTAAAATAAAAGTCTTATTTTTAGTCTCTTTCTTTCCCAAATACATAAAATAGGCTTGTGATCAAGCTCATAGATGGTTTAAAATACAGAGGATGGTTTATTGAATGCTAGGTTGTAAATCTTGTTCATATTTTTATCATTTCAATGACTCTTTTTAATGTTTTGCTTTGGACCAAGGGAGAACTTCTTCACAGAGCTACTGTGTGGACCAAGCAGGGTGATACTCCTCAGCATCTGCTATATACTGACAAGGAAGATTTGGTCAGGGACATGACAATCAGTGGTATCCATGGTTGTAGTGACCACCTAATAGTGGGAATAGTCCAAGATCCTGTGGGGTAAGTGGAAGGCACAGCACAGACCTTGGACTCCAGGTGAGCAGATTGCTTCTTGCTCAGGGAGTGGGCAGGTGGGATCCCATGGGGCAGCTCTGAAAGGTGCTCAGAAGAGATGGCAAGCCTTTAAGGACATCCTCCAAGTATGGCCAGGGTGCACCTCGGTATTGAGGAAGACAGATGGGTGTTAACAGGTGCTGGCTTGGCTTCTGGCAGAGCTGCAATGAAGAAAAGCAGCATAAAGGAGGTGGAAGAAGGACAGACTACAAAGGGGAGGTTTAGAAGTATTACTCAGGCAACGGCATCAGGAAAGCCAAAGCTCGGCTGGAATTGAGACTTTCAAGGGATGCCAAGGGCAACAAGTGCTTCAAGGCACTACATTAATGATAAAATGCTGAACAAGGAAAACGAGGGCCCATTGCCTGGGTGAGTGAACTGTGACAGCAGACACCATTAACAGTGAGATTCTCGGTGTCTTCTTTATTGTAGTCTTCAGTTACAAGGTGTCCCAGGGTTCAAAGGGAAGTTCTGCCAGCAGTAATCAGGGGTTATTTATAAGAACTTCACCCATACAAGTCCATGGGACCTACATCCAAGGCTGCTGGGAGAACTGGCTGATGTCCTTGCAGGGATGCTCTCTATCATCCTTAGAAGGTCATGGAGATCATTGTGGGGGTTACAATAAATGGAGAAGGGCAAGTGTTTCATCCATCTTCAAAAAGGCAAAAAGGTCCATTCAGAGGACTGCAGGATCGTCACCCTCACTTTGTTCCCTCAGAAAATACATTTGATGAGCTCTCTTGGAGAACCCTTCTGGGCACATGAAGGAGGAGAAGAACGTGACTGAGAACACTCCAGGGCTGCATCAGCCAGTAGCTTAAAGGAAGGGATTATCTCCCATTTCTCAGCACTTTTTAGACCACATCCAGATACTGAGCCAAGAACGACATGGAGAAACTGCAGTGAGTTCAGCAGAGGCCCTCAAGCTGGGTGTGGGCTGGAGCACTTGGCTTTTGAGGAGAGACATATAAGAGAGAAATAAAAGACATTCAGACTGCTTGAAAGGAAACACCTTTTCACCATGAGGCAGTGAAAGAGGCTGCCCAGAGAGGCTCTGCAGTCTTCATCCATTGAGGTCTTTCCAGACCCAGATGGATAGATCCCTGAGAGACCTGGTTTGGTCTCATAGGTGACCCTGCTTTAAGCAGGAGGTTGGATTTAGTGACCTCCTGAGTTCTCTTTCAGCCTGAATTATCCAGTAAGCCCATGAGACTACGATAACAGTGGCAATGCCTCCTTTCACTCAGTGCTATAGAATTAGCTATTTTTTCTGTCCCGGTGATTTTTCAAATAAATACATTTTGATGTGTGCTTTTGTGTGAATGATGATTACTTTTACTGTCCTAACTTTTGACTATTAAACTTCAAGCCCTTCTATGTAGCACTGCCAATATCGAGTTTAATTGCTATTTCCAGTTACAGCACTGTTGCCTGTTACTGGAGTCTCCTGCTAGGGCAGGAAATGCTGTCCTCTGCTTCTGAAAGACAAGGCAGAGATCCAGCAATCCAGGCTGATGGACCAGAGCTGAGTGCAGCTCTGGCACCATTGAGCTTGGGCTCCCTAGACACTCCATGCCCCCTCCTGTGAGAAGATAGTTACAACATATAGTAAGGAACTATAGACCTCAAAGACCCTCTCTAGGAAGATTTTGGTGACAGCAGGAGTTCTTGCTAGAAAAGGGTGTTTGTGTTCTTGTTACAAAATGTTCTCATTACAAAAAGGGGGTGTATGTTGACTTTTAAGCTATGGTGAGGGACCTGAGCCCTGTGCAGAGGAATGGTGCTTCTCTGGACACGACCTATCCCTGCTCAGGCTCGAGAGCCACATACCATCTGTAAACGACAAACCTCACCCTGTAAAGAAATGCATGCAGGAGCTTACTGTTCCAACCTTCCTACATGAGTTTTTCTCAGAGAGGGAAACATGTAAGCCTTAGGTTATTCACAGGCTGGGAATAAATTACTTCTGTCATATTGCTTAGGCAATTTTATCTTTCTGAATTATATGGAAAGAGGAGCAATTAGCTTTGAGACTATTGTTCCTTTCATGTATTTCAGCTGTCCATTTCCCATTCTTCTTTATAGGCCAGCTAACAGTAGATATTTTGCTCAGACAGCTTTTAAGAACTGGAATTGTATTTTCTCTTTACATTTTCCCCACCTCTCAGGAGGCTGTGCAGCACATATTTCATACCATACCTGGTCTGTTTCTTTCCTTTCATACCTCTCAGATCTGTACGCATAGGATTAGTTTTTAAAACATATAATGATTTAGCAAGCAAATAATGGGCTGCTGCATGTCAGCTGAAGGTTGTTGGCATTGTCTTTGCCTTCTTGAAACTTATGACTAAGGACAGTTTCAATGATGTTTTCCTGTTGCACTAAACAACCTGACAGAGGCTGACATCAGATACAGGCAAGTTTCTATCTTCTTGCGTAAGAAATGAGTTACAAGAATCCACACATTTCCTGACAATTCAGTGCCAAACCCTAATGCTTGCTGTAGAGGGTCTGTAGAGCCTGTACTCCCCTTCATCTCAGACTTACAACCCCACAGTTCTGCCCTTCTCCACTGTGCCAGATAGTAGTGTTTGACAGAAATACCTGCCTTTATGCAGTGCGTCTGTTGTGCAGGATTAGACATTGAAGCCAGGCAGTACAGAAATCTTAAGAAAAAACGATCTTCAAAGTGAAGGAGAGCAGAAAAATCATTAACAAACGTCACATCAACAAATACATTTAACTGCAAACTCTGGTTGCGTGGGATGCTTCTTGGGCCAGGAAGAGGATGGGCAAGATTATTGCAAGATGATCTAATAAAGCAATGTTGTCTTGAAATTAAAAGATCACTGCTATGGAATTGATCCTATTGTCTTGGAATCCATGGGGATCTCGTACATAAGGAAAAGCTACTGCACGTTTTTCCATAGTAAATCTGAAATTAGGCTAGCATGTAAAGCATATTTCAACTTTGCTGAGTTAGAAATGTCCAATTTTAGAAGAAAGAGACTGAGAGTGATTACTAGTATCTGCATTTTGGAGTATCTTCTTCACATTGATGACATCCCTATGCAGAAGCCTGCACAAAGCCTATGGGGCACTTGCAGGCAGCCTGAACTGCTTTATGACATGAGATCCAGGCTTGGAAAAGGATCATTTTGCAAACGTAGTTTTACCTTCTGCATCTCCTTCATCTTTTCCTTACCTGTCCCTGCATCCTATGTTACAGCCAAATGGTGTTTCCCAGTTTATCTGTCTGCTGTGGCTTCCTGCATGTTAGATGGTTAGCCATGATTTCCTGTATTGTGCCTGCTGCACCATGTAGGATTCCCAGGTGGTCTCTCCTGCAGATATTAGGCAAGACCCACACAGGCTTACCTCTTATGGAGAAGCCTACAAAATATAGCATCATTTGTGCTAGAAAGCACAACATAATTTCAATGATGCTACTTGGTTTAGACTTCCTTTGCAATAACACTAGGGGAAAGTAACTTTCTTAGGGAGAAATTCTAGTTCCCCTGAAGCCATTAAACATTATTAGTACCAGAGGGGTTTGGGGAATTTCTGTGGCACAGAGTAGATCTTTTGTATACTGCCAAGTCAAGACCAGAGTTATTATCCGGACTCTATGAGATTTCTGAATGCATGAAACTCATTTTTGTATTTTCCCTTTTGTTTGTAATGAAACAGAATGGGACTATGGAATTTTGTGCATCAATGAAATTAAACTTGGTATTTAATAAATCTCAGCACTGATTAGCTTTTTAAAATGCTAAGAAAGCTTTATTGATGGATCATTTTGTGGTGCTGGTATTAGAGTGCTCGTAGCCTCTCATTTCAAACAGTTCTTCATAATAATATGAAAACATTTCTAGATGTGTTTTAGGCATCAGCCAAGATGTATCCAAGTGGTGCAATTATCACTTACTGTATTACAGCAAAACGAGGAGTACTGATAATATCCTGACATAAACAAGGATTCTAGAAAAAGGATTGATTTAAGTTTACTTTTATTTTTCCAGAGATATTCACTAAACAATGAGAGGTATTTTTCTGCACAGGTTTTATTCTCTCAGTTTTGGAGGCATGACTAGCAGATGCGATGTGTCTCAAATCAAGAGGGATTTAAAATGTTGGCTGTTTCAAGATACCTGCATTTAATGAATACCTTCCAATAAGATCAGATTGCAAAGGGCTGAATGGCAGTCATTGCCACGGGGCTCTTGCAACCTGTGGTCACAGCCCTCTGTGAGCTCCAGGTATGCGGAGTTACATATAGCCTTGCATGGCACTGATTAAACCATCTGGGTCTGAAAATAAATAGCACAGACAAGATGATGGAGGAAAACTGGCTGAGACGTCAGTGCTTTCTGACAGTACCTTTGTACATCACAAATCACTGTAGATTTTCTGATCACTGTATTTCTATAGCTTCTTCAATTAAGTTGCTCTGTAAAATATTACACAGTCCTTTGCTGAGAAGGATCCAGGACATGGGGGAGCATTGGCACTTCTGGTTATCGTCTTCTTTAATGTGTCCTCACTGCAGCTAATCACACAACTTTCCATCCACCTTACATCTGGAAGAATAGGTTTATGTATAAAAGACAAAGGCTTCAAATCAGTCAGCGTAAACCATGAATAACTTCATTAGAATCAATATATTCAGCCAGTGCAGTTTAGATAATGCTCAGCCAGAAGGACTTTAGCTGTAAGCCAGTCTCAGTGCTGCTTTGCATTGTGAACTGTACACACCCTGATACATTTTATGCTGGGCACAGATTTTAAATCAACAGGTTGTTGATAGGTTAATGGATATCCCTTTTCCTTGATACTTTCCTTCACATTAAGAGTTGGAGAAAAAGTAGAGGAGGGATAGGTGATTGTACACTGTTATACAACTGTTGTACAAAAGTAAAGGCAATATGGGCTGCAGAGTGCCTTATATAGGTAAGCGCACTGGCACCTTGCTTTGGGTTCACTCCGCTTCCCACAGCTTGTAAGAACTGTGAAACTACAAAAAACACACATAGAGAAAAATTACATTAAAAGGTATCTGGTGAGTTAGGTTAGGCAGAAGGAACTCAGTTTCTACAGCCTGCCAAAGAAAAGGCTCAGGAGAGACAAGATCACAGAATATAAATACCTTCAAAGGAAGGGGGATTATCAGAATATGACAAAACAAAAAGTAGTCGCTTCAAACTAGGGAAGACAAAGTACAGTGCAGTAATTAAGCCCTGAATGGAGAATGATGCCAATGAGTAAGGGTCCAAGAGGCAGGAATCAGATCAGAAGACTGAAACTGATAGAGGAAGACAGGATTACAAATGTAATTAATTCAGTGTTTTGGAAGCTATGGGATTAGGAGTAGGCAAAGGCAATATCCTTCCTCTCTCCATAGAAGAGCTCTGGAGCCTGCTGCATACTGCCCACCAAGCCAAAATGTCCTTGTCTTCAGTGGTCTTCTCTGTGAGAGTAGCACTTGTGAGGGAGAATCAACCTACCAAAGCAGAGCCATCATGAGCCTGCACACAGAGTTCAACTTCCATGTAAATCTGCACCTGCTGAACTGCCCCACGGGTGGAGATGAGCTGTTGGTCTGATCTGAATGTTAGCATCATGTTATCCCAGGAGGCACCAGAGCAGGAACACCTCATTCTTTAACTTGCTGCCTCCACTGTGACTATTGATGAAAAAAAAACCACCAAAGAATTATCTGAAACATCACCATGTGGGAAATATAATTGAAGTTCACTGATTTGTAAAGCAGAGATGTTCAGGAAACTGTTAATGGGGCTATTTTGGAATTTTGCCTTGTCCACACATAGAATGGTGTGTCTATAATAATAGTGGGAGAGCGCTGGGATGCCAGCCTCCAGAAGAGCTCCTAGAGAAAAAAGGAGGGGTGACCTGGCTGGCCCAGCCACCAGGGACTGAAACTTAAGGGTGAAGCAGGGGTGGCCTCGCAATGTGGGATGAGAACTTCAGACCTTTCAGACCAGTAAAGCACCAGGAGCTGGGAGGAAGCCCTGGACTGTGGATGCACGGTATGCTCATCCACTGCATGGGCAACTTGCTCCCTCTCTAATCAATCTGTAACTATATCTTGCAGCTCAAGGTCAGAAAAGAGGGAAGTAATGAAAGGCAAACTCCTGTCCCCAGGTCCTCCTGAGACTGGGCAGTGACACTGAGACACTTGGGCTGTTTCAAACCCCAGGGCTCAGATTTTGCAATCCATTTCTCCATCTACCCACAACATGGGCTGCCTTTCCAGGAAGCTATGGTTAAGCTTTTTCCTTTTACTTCCTGATCATCTATGAGAGCTAAAGGCTTTTAAATAAAACGTGCTGTGTGTGGTATTTAATTAGTTAATGCTTTTAATGTCTTACATCATTTTAAGATTAATTGTATTTCTTTTCGCTTTATGAAGAGCTCCAGATGTGCAAAAATGAATCTCCATTTTAAAGGAAGAAGGAAGCACAATCTGAAACAAATAAAGGCAGATAAATCATTGCTTTTGAAAGACAGAGAATGTCTAAATTATCAACAATACAGAGTCCGAAACAGCTATATGTCCACAGCCACCATCTATCCTTTCTCCCGCTGAAGCGATGTCAAAGGTGAAGATTAGCTCATCATCAAAATAGTTTTCAACTTAAAAATAATTGCTTATTTTTATTGTAAAAATGTTGTGGTCAAACAACAAAACACCTTGGAAATACCAAAAGTAGAACACGGGGTCACACAAGAGACCATACCTTTCAGATACATGTCAAATGATGGTCTTTAGGAACGTTTTTAGTTAAGTCATTGGCTCTAAATCAGACGTAAGCTTCAAATATTGCCATGAATTAAAATATGCGCTTGTGCTCTGTCTAAATAAAGAAAATCTCAGAAGATGACAAATTACCATACTCAAGAACTATTTCTAGAAAAGCAGTGCCTGATTAGTCCACATTTTGATCAAGTAAACAGAGGACAACCAATTCTATAAATAATATTGGGGTTTATGTCAGTAAAAATTAGCACGATGGGATCTTTATAGTCTCAGTTGTTTTCAGATTAATTGGAATACATAATGAAAGTAATTACACTCTGATATTTTGGTGCGTGTCTCAGTGTATCTTGGAAGGAGTCCAGTAAGTTGTCTGCCTATATCTGATTTATAGAATAGTGATTTGTCATTTTAAATTGCTCCTTATGAGCAGTAAGCATGAAGTATTTGTATAAATAGTAAATGTCTTTTGACTCGTACATCTCTGTGCCCCCCAAAAAGATGTCATTCAGAATAAAGCACTGCAAAAAAAAAACCCCATGTTGGCTTACTGACAAGAAACACACTCTTGAAGCTAAAAAGTGAAAATTGGCTTGATATTCAACATGCCTGTGGATGCTGCATGTGTGTGCACAAATCGTGTTACATGAAAGGAAAAATGTATGTGTTAAACATTTTGGGGATAAACAGCCTCTGCTGTGTCAGGGAATCAAGGCATATTTTTTTCCAAAACGTAGCAGAGCTGATAGAGAAGAAGTGTGAGAAAGGCTGGTTTTAAGACTGAATGAAATCAGGGCACAACCTGGTGAAGAGAATAATACTTTAAAGCCCTTTGGGTATTCGTGCAGGATATAGGGTCTCTTCCACCCCACCCCTTAAACAAAAGGGTGAAGAAGAGAAAAAATTGGAGATTCAGAGGCTACAGCCTTTGGATACGTACCTGGGGAAGGCAAAGATTCTTGATGTTAATAGGAACGCTTCCAGTGCCTTCAGCAAACATCAGGCAAGAACTTGGAGAAGGCATCGGGAATACACTGGGAGCAGCACCAGGATGCTTTGAGGAGGGAGGACGTGACAACAGACAGGGTTTTGGTGGGAGACCACCCTGCATTAACCACCAGCAGGCTGGTGCTGCTTCCCACTCCTATAAGCATTCACATGAATGTAGAGACCTACCTTTTCTTTTGGAGGAAGTCTTCCCTGCAGCAGTGATACATAATATTCACCAGGGGCTGAAACAGGGTCAGCAGCAACCAACACAGCTCCAGACTGGGCATTTTGAATTTAGCATGGTCTGTCCTGTTGCAGTAACTGCCCTGCCATGGTAACTTGTGAAATTAACCCACCTTTGTCCTGATGAGTCTTTCCAATGCTGCCACTGTTGATGTTCCTCCCTTTGCAAAGATCATGCTCTGGGCTGCTCAAGTGCCACATGCTGTTTTGCTCCCTGATGGGCTGTCACCCGTCTTTAGGTGAGGGGACCACCCTTCAGACTGTTTGCAGGTCACATAAGCACTCAGCATCACTGCAAAGGACCAGCAGGACTTTAGTGGTACTTCTATTACAAGCAGATCCTACCTTTACCCTCTGCACCCCTTCCCTAACCTCACTAAGATGAACCTAGGTGCTATGTTAACAAGTCAAGGCTTTCATTTGACTGAGTCAAGCCATTTCCCTGCTTTCAC
>JBCJKH010071029.1:6021-18141 GCA_039877255.1 Loriculus beryllinus
AAGCCACTAAAGCAAGAAGTAAATTTGCTTATTCTCCTGCAACAACAAAGGTTTTCAGAGCCAAGCCCTATAGACACTGAACCCAATGTACCATGAGCCCAAGGTCTCCAACAAAAGAGTTGTCTCCTATTGATGTATGACCAAGCTTCACTTGCTGGAAATCAAACCAAGCCCATTCCAATGTGTGTTTCCATCACACAAACTCTTTAGGGTATCTATCAGAAATATCTAAAGTACCTCTGTGATTTCTAAGTGGTTTTCTAGAGTTTACAAATACCAGTGTTTACTGTTTACACCCCCCAGTCTCTCCTCTAGGGTTGCTGTAAGACATGAATACAAAAGGTCTTGTGATCCAGCAAACAAAGAATACAGACTGAGAAAGTGCCAGGGAAATGAAAAGGTTTTATATTCTTTGCGAGAACATTTGAGTCACTTGGCCTACTAAGTGTTTTGAGGTGCATTCACTGTTGATTGTGTTTGTTTTCCAGGCTCACTGCCACTACATCACAGTGAAAAACTTTGCAGAAACCGTGGAAAGACTCGAGACCAAGGGTGGCATCCAGAAGATTATGAAACATCTCTGTGACCTCTTTGCATTACACGGGATCTTCTCAAATTCAGGAGTCTTCTTGCACGATGGACACATATCAGGAGCTCAAATGGACATGGTGACCGCATCATATCTAGACCTCCTGGCTGTCATTCGGTGAGCTGCTCTAATATGAAAGGAGCTGTGATAGATCTATAAATGGTGCTGCTGTACCTATGGTAACATCTCCAAAGTCAATTCACCTCATTTGGGTTTTATTTTCATTGCCTGGCAGCACTAAAAATTGATTGAAGCATCTATGGAGCTTGTTTTCACAGCAAAACAGACCTAAGTGCCCAGCTCCTCTGCAGTCTCCAAAGTTCTGGAACATGAAATCTTGAATTATAAACCAAGAAATCCTGAACGCTTTCCACCATTTGCCATAGAGCAAAAGCAGGCAAATACATAGTGAGAGCAACACTGGTAAGAGGCAGCAGATCAGACACTGCAAAATCTGCTTAAGCAACAGCTAATACAGCCTACTCTGTTGCCATGGCTGAGTTGCAACCTGCACCCAAACAATCCTGCCTACAGCTTGTTCAGATGTGTCTGCTCGACACCACTTATTGCTAACTACGTGAATTCTGAGACACACTAAAGTTTTAACTTACCGCAACACTCACAAAGGCTTTTTGACAAGGGTTCTTCTTTCGCTACTTGATGCTGTTTGTTAAGAACAGATTAACTTATGGTGCAGAGAGTTGGTACTGTATGTAAAATTCTATTTAAGACACCTGAAGTGAAACAAGAATACACCATAGGCAGGAGCTGGGCAGGACTGAGGTGAAAAGAGAGCATTTTCAAAACTCATCACAGAATTCAAGTTAAGCAATAAGCTTAATGTGAGGCATACAAAAGTCTCACACATTGTCATCTCTGGAATTCATTGCAACTTCTCAGTGTTATGCCTTGCTAAAAGTCCGTGCCTTGCTGAAAGGAGTCAAGAATGCACATTTACCTATTTACAACTAGGATACAAACACTTCCTGGTCTGTAGCAAAACCCCAGCCTCTCCCAAACCCACAAAGAGCCCTTCCCCAAAAGGAACTGGTAGATGCAAATGCCAACATTTGAGCAAACCACTTTGCATCCCTCTGCCTCAGGTGTGGGATACAGCCAGCACAACTTCCTGCACCCAGGATGATGGGAGGATGAGGTAAAAGAAACCATCTTCTGCCTAGGAGAAGAAGCTGTCATCACATACTTGTCTTTATGCTCTAGCTGTCTGTTGCTAACTGCTGTCAGATCCACCCCTGGGCTAGACAAGCCCTTGGTGCAGTTCAGGGTTGCTTTGTTCTTACAGACACAAAGAGAGTAGAAGACCTTGATATCCAATGAGGTAACAGAGATACTTCAGAGCAGATGAAGGTTGGAGATCAGCAAAGCACTCCACATGAATCTAGTAGCAACCTTATTCCAGTTTGGAGGACAAACACAGCATAAGAAAAACTTACTAAATATTAAAAATTAAAAATCCTGCAAAAACCAAAAGCAAGAACTGGCAGTGTGCTGAGGAAACATCTAACATGACATTGAGTCCTAAATTAGGGAGTTAGGGATGGAGTCCAGGTGATTACAAGACCCATTCGATAGTACAGACAACTTAGGGCATTAGTAGAACATGCTGCCTCTGAGGAATCAACACAAGCAGGATTTCCCCCATAGCCTCAGCAACGGGAAAAACTGGCACAAGCTTTTCCGGCTGAGGGACCTGAAACAACTGACTTTCTAGTTGACCTTTGCCTTATTTTCCTTCCTTACAAAGCAATACCCGCTTCAGTAACACAAATGACATTCATCTGCTCCATAGGAAGGATGCTGTTCCACTGGTGGATGCCTTTGACTTCACAGATAAGACCTTAAATTCTGCACTTGGCAGTTACGATGGCCAGGTTTACCAGCGCCTGTACGAGTGGGCTCAGAAGTCACCGACCAACACACAGGTACAGATGCTGTATTATAGCCAGGCAACGTCTGCATTAGCCAGAGCAGAAATTGCTTTTCTTCTAATAAAAGCTATACAGATACAAGTTAGTGGAATAAGACCTTTTAATTCTTAGTATCTCACTCTGAACAATGGCCTGTGATACCCCAATTATGCCTCCTATAATCTTAGCCATTGAACCCAGCAATGACTTACAGCCCCCCAGAGTACAGCAGCTTGTAGCAGGGAGCTGGTCTGTGTATGCCACCAATGTGGTTTTGGTTTTTAAACTTAGAGGTAGTACTGCACAAAATAAGCTAAACCAAAAGTCTGTTTACATAGTTTACATATTATGGAACAACATATTATGCAAAAACCAGTAAACACAGGGTATATTCCATCCACTGGTATTTCTACCAGTGCAATACTTAATTTTTCTAATAGTATGTTTAACCAGAAAGAGTATAAATGTCAAACAAGGCAATTTCATCCCTCATGGTCTTTAGCACTTTACTTTCACTTCTTAATTCATCCATATTGTGGAGTAATATAAAATTCTTCATGACGTAAATAGCTATTGCTCCATTTGAAAACCCATTTTGCCTTAAGGGAGATTTTTACTGTGGTAATCAGCAACCCTTTGAAATTCTACTGCTGAACACAGAATCTGCCTTCAGCAAACATTCATGTCCAAGCATATTTTCTGAAGTTAAATAGTACACTGTTCCATTTGGGATGACTATCGCGTACCGGTTATGAAGGACAGCGCATACTTAAGGAAAAGGATCTTGCACTTAGCTGAAGCAGCTAATAGCTTGGGTTTGGTTTTAAAAAGGTCTAGCTTTCTGTATTTCAGAGACCATTCTTTTATAAAAAATATACCCTTTTCTTTCTTAATTACCACTAATTCCCTTCCACATTCTCTTTCTGAACAGATGAACCCAGCCTACGAGAAGTATTTGAAGCCACTTCTTCACAAGAAGCTATCCAAATTATGAAGACTATGATTTAAGTGAAGGCCACACACTTCCTCCTGCTCTTTGTGCAGCTGTACACTGACGAAGCATCAGCAATGACGAATAAGAATTCATAATCAGTTGCTTACTTGCAGTTGTAGCAAGTATGAAACAAGATTCTCAGCCAGTCACTTGCATTTAACCAGCCCGAAGTCAAACAACGCTGAGTAGTGCCCACTGCTATGAGGCAATCTAGGCTGAAACAGCCCAGGATTTGCTGTTTTCTAACCTGAAGTGTCCCAATAGCATTAAAACTACATCATTTGGCTTTCTTACTCTTCTTCTAAAGCCACTTTATGGTGATTAATGAGGAAAAAACCCAAACCACATTGCAAGCTCCTTCTCAATGTGTTATAGCTGTACAGTGCCTTGAGAAAACCCCCACAAACCCAACCTTTCCTGAAAAACCCAAGGAAGCTAAAATGATGGTCCCTGACTTCTAGGAAAACTTGTTCTCTTAGATCAAAAAGTATACTAGAAAGTACATCTGTTTGGATAATTAACACAGCTCTCAACTTGCTCAGCAGTGGAGTATTCCGGGCTAATGAAGATTCAAACACAGTTCCAGCCTGCGGAACTTCCTTTGCCTTTATTAGAGCCACTCACACGGTCTTTCTATAAATCTAGAGCTCCAATAAAGTACATTATTTGAAATACTGCTTCTCTGATTATTATACTTCATAATTACGGAACAGGCAGGCTGATCCAGGCCAGTCATTAATTTGCCAGTAAATGAAGTGTTGCAAAGAACATCTTGTGATCACAACTCAATGCCAGCTAACACAGATATTTCTTAACACGTGTTGCAGGAAAGAAACAACCACTTTTCCTGAGCTTCATCCGTTCAGTTTTTCTTTCCCTCTTACAGGAAGAATAAAGCTCTTATTGCCTCTTATGACAAAAGTCAGAAACTCTGTGATGTTTGAAGGGGAGACAAAATATAAGACAGAAATCCAAGCCCGTTGAGTGAGAGATGGAATAGAAAGCTCCTGCCCTCAAGAACCAGCAACTACCACAGAAATCTAGACCCTCTCTTACATCCCCAAAGAGCAAAGCAGATGTGGTAAGGAGCACGTGAGCCAAGTAGTTCATGGGAGAACAGGATCTATCTGTCTAAACAGATAGCTGTCTTGCTCCCAACAGCATTCAAGTTAAAGCATAACCAGAAGTTCTATTAACTAAGACAAATTGCACAAGAAAAGAAATGGCTACACAAATTTGAGTAAAAACACAGAACTTGAGTGCCTTCACTTGAACATCATCAGCAACAGCACTCCACAGTTAAAATTCTACCTATAAAGTCATTAGATAAATCACTGACAGACCAGGTAACAATCCTTAGCAGCTACTCAGGCTCTTTGTTGCCTCTATCCCTACCCTTTTAGGCAGGACAAATACTTGGTATCTTTCTGTTAGTCATAATGCATTTCTCAAAACACAGCTTCTTCTATAACGAGGACAGTTGAATCAATATAAAAAGGCACAAAGTGCATCAGTAATGGAGGAGAATGGAGCCCTACCGGAGCATCTGAACTACTCTGCAGCACAGAAAAAAGAGGGTTTGGATGGGGCTTTTTGAGTTGGTTGGTTTTAGTTTTTTAAGCATTAAGAGTTCTAGAAGACAAAAAGAAAATACAAAGTAGTATTCTGTATTTCACATTTTTATTAGCTTCTTGCTGGCAGGCATTACACTTGGGAATAATATTGCACCAGGCATTAAAAATATTAATTCTACCACAGGGACATTTTGCATTTAGAATCCAATATAAATATTTCTAATCATATTTCCATGGCTACAGATAATATTTGGCTGCTTGATTTATATGCATAGAAAGAAACAGTTGTCATAACTGTAAGAACCTGTACTTATCAAGTACTTTTAAAAGGGAGGAATTTGTTTTCCTAGAACATTACAATACTGTTTATTTATTTAGAAACTAAATTAGACTACATGATAGCAGCTTTTCCCCAACTGCATTTCAAATTCTTGTTTCTTGCTCCCAGTGTCATCACGTTAGATGGATTAGAAACCATTTAAACAGAGGTAATTTTAGCACTTCTGAGTCAGAGAATTGTGTTAATGACATAAAATACCCTATTGGACTAATTCTTCGGACTCCCTCTTTCAAACAAAAAGGTGTCTTGACTGAACAGGCACATGCACGGTTTTCTTTTCAGAACAGGACAAAAGGACAGAGCTGCTGGAGAAGGAAACTCCTCCAGTCCTTACTGAGAAACAATAAATAGTCGTATAAAAAAAGCCCACATTGTTGCTTTAGTCAAAACCCAGACTCTCTTGGGATTACTGTCCAGTGAAGTTGCTAATCACTCAAGTGGCTCCTGGGGAGCCAGAATCAGTCATCTGTTTTCCTTGCCAGTCTACAGAAAGTCCAGTTATGCTCCACTGTGTTCTCATTGGCCCGTTCACTCATATGATGAACTCTGGTATTCCTGATCGTGAAGCCTTGCTTTGTGATGTACTCCATGAGGTGGACTCTGAGCGACACTTCCTGGTGGTAATCACATGGCCCAAAAGTGAAGGAAACCTGGCAGTCCCTGGTGTCCATCATATGCTTATTCCACTTTGTGAAGTGGTTTGAAATGCCTTCCAGTAATGAATGGACTTTTGTGGTGATAGTGAGCTGCGTGATGATTACAGCCACTGGGTTGGAGTACTTGGAAAGCTTCCGGGTGCTGGACAGCTCCACCACCTCCTCAAAGGTATCCACGGGATACAGCGGTTTGGGGTCATTAAGACACTGAATGAGTGGTTCAATCTGATAGAAGTCTGCTTCCTTCCGCAGCAGGTCGAACTCCTTGAAGTCCAGTGGCAAAGTGAGCTCTGAGGTCCTTAAAAAGTTAAGAACATAACGGAAAAGTGGTCCATCTCTGTCAATAAAGTAATTGCCCTGAGAGTCCCTGGCAGTGGGGAAGTCTCCCCTGAACATGGCCCCAAGCATTGAGTCAGGATATCTCGTTAGAGTTGTGAGGGATGTCGTATACATGTGTCCACCCACATTTAGCGTGACTGGATCAGTCATCTAGAAAGAGAGAAATTGCAGAGTTTATCAAGCCACCACAAGAAGATTCAATCACCTCACTGACATACATGGCAAAAACTGCAGGCTCTGGAGAGAATCACACTTCTGTCTGAAGCCTTTAAGGGGTGTTGAAACCTGAACAAATCCAAGCCACCTAGCAACAAGGCACAACTGGCAACTAGACAGGGTGATAGTTAACATTCAGAATGCACATTTCCAGAACGCTTTAGAAATCTTAACAACTGAGCTGCTGTCACAGAAGCAAGTTTTGCATTTGGGCAACAAGGTTTTTTCCTGTTCTACAGATGGGGAAATTAGAAGACAGAGACTTCCTGAAGAACAAGTTAGTCTGAATGAGGCACAGCAGTGTTTCTTACTTTTACAATGTCTCATTCTAAACCAAACAAAAAGGAAAAAAAAAAAAAAGGAAAAAGAAAGAAAGAAAAAAAATCACCTGAACAAGTCCTAAGCCCCTTTCACTCCTTCAAAACAGGATGACAGTGCAAGTTTAGACACAAGACCAAGAGCTCACAAACAACATAATCCATGCTCTGGTTCAGAGGCATCATTAAAACAAGCAAACAAAAAAAAAAGGAACTTCCAGCTTTTAAGTCTAAAAAGACATATTTATTAGCAAATGAGTATGCTGTGTAGAAGAAGGAGGCAGAGCACAACCAGTCTGCATCAGCTTCCAAACAGCACATGAGGAAGCAAGAGAGAAAGGAACATAAATCCCATCTGGCCACCAACTCTGACAACTAGGACTGAGGCCAGCCAGAGAAAAGAGACATATGCATGGCAGAAGAATGTTTAGAAAAGGAGAAAAGGAGAAAAATGAGATGCACTTGTCTAGTTTGAGGAAGGGCTTGCAAAGAAAACTATTTTTCCTTCATAAATAAAATTACAAAGTCCTTAAAATCACAGGCAGGAAGCACTGTTTTCTGCCTTTGTGTGTTAGGAAAACAGTAACAGTGAGCTTAAGGCAACACTTAGGTACTCACTGATTGCACCTAGGAAACACAAACCTGAGCTCTCTCACAACCAGCACATGAGGTAAAGTACTCCAGAGAATGTAAGTAAGCTATTGTAACATGCACAGCTTTTCCTCTCACATGACTGGAGCTCTGGATCTATACCCAAGCCAGATCTGGAAGAACTCTTACTGTAAGGTCTCAAAAGCCCAGCTGCACCACGCAGTGCACACTTCCACAGGCTCCATACACACTTACCATATATCCCCAGTCTCCATTATCCATCTGTTCAATTGCTTGAACTATGGTACTCCAAGTTTAACAGAAGGCTGTTCAAAGCATATACGATTTACCTCCTCTTATCTCCCTGCAGGAAAAAGCACACACAAAAACACAAAATAAAGAACAAAAAATAGCAGACCATCAGTACCTACAAGAACAACCAATGGGAATGCTTCCTAATCAAAGGTAGGCTCTCTGCCAGCAGAGCATTCAGCTACAAAACCACATTATCAAGGAAATCTATAAACATGCTTTTCCCACCTTCTCCCTTCATGCTAGGTACAGGACTGCCTCCAGAGCACATGGATAACCACTCCACCGGCTGTCTGACCATCCCAATTTTGTTAACTGACAAGCAATCTGCTTCTGAGGATAACATACATTTCCAGACTGCCTTCCACCTGGGAAACTGTGAGTACTTCGAAAGACAGATGTTCTTTTCCCAATTAAAAAAAAAGTTGATTTAGCCACCACTGATCATACGTGTGATTTGTTAATATTGTCAGAACTCCCATGCTCCAGTTTTAAACTGCACAGAGGAATAAATCAAGCATGAAAGTCGATGAACAAGAAGAAGAAAAAAAATACCTCTGTAAAATAAATAATTCAGCAGTGGAGAACTGCAATCGATAGCAAGAACATTAAACTACAACATGAATGGACTTCACAGACACATATGCACCCTCAAAAGAAATCTCTTCAGGGACAAGCCAGAGGACATCAAACATTTTTCAACAACGCCCTGACAAAAGCAATTTGAGAAGTGGTTCTTGCTTCGACTTCCCTGTCCCTGAACTGCTGACTTGCATGAGAAGGGGACCCTCTCAACACAAGCACGACCAAGGGAAATGCACAGCCCAGGTTATGCAACTTGAGGTGGAGGGCGGGAGTGAATGACCCCAGACACCAGTGGAGGTTTTCCAAAAGTGGCCTGCCAACTATGTCAAGTGATGAACGGACCAGAAGCCAGTCACCAACAAGCCTTTATCCCTACCCAGAGGCTGCCTCACTGCTGGAATTGCTGGAAATTTAGGTCAGTCTGTTTTAAGTAGGGTACAGCTTCGCAGCTTTGTTTATTTTTACATCTTAAAGACCACAGTTACCAAGACTTCTGCTTCCATCCTCTTTACTAGCAAACTTCAGCACGTCAGGCACCCAGCTAAAAGCAGCACAAAGACCAAGCCCAGCCAGAGCCCTATATTCCAAACCAACTGAAGGTTCACAGTTAATTCCCAACCAAAAGTTTACTTGCCCTTCTCACTGCAGCAAACCAGGTTGGTCTCATTCACCACAGAACAAGGCCGCACATCCCAGCTCTCTGGGCTGTGTGATCCCATCCGACCCAACAGCCTGGGCACAACAAGGTCCAGGAGGTCAGGCCTTTGAGGGCCAGCAGCACAAGCACAGCCTCATCCATGCCTCAGATGTATGAAAGAGTAGAAAAACCCAAATCACTATATGAAAATCATGAGGTGAGACAACAGAAGACTAAGGAATACTCAGATACAGAACTAGTCATACCAGGATCCTATTTTTACAAATTAGAGACAGAGCATGCTTCAAGAAAGTACATTAAAGCACAGCCCGACAGCAGATAAACCTGGAATGCCAGCTCTGCCAACCTCTGCAATTATGTTATTTAAACTGTTCACAAATCAAGAAGTGAATTCATTCAGGTTTTCTTTATTTGGGATTGTCATTCAAGTACAGCCCATTAACTTTTATCAGCAGCTCAGGCCTTTTCAATTCCAGCACTTACAGGTGTTATTCTGGGCAAGTACGATACCAGCATAACACATAGATGCATTAAAATGATAGGAGGGACTGGTCCAAGCTTCTGATAGTCAAAGCAACATTTACTTGAAAAGTGAACTGATGCAGCCAGCCCAGAAACTTCCCTAGTAATCACGATAGAGGAGATCTACAGTGTTAATAAAATTAACTTCAATTAAATAGTCAGAATATTTCAAAGACAATGTCCATCAGTTACGTTATTTTGGTCAGCATCTAAATCCACGCTACAGATGAATCAAGACTATCAGGGCAAGAAACAGATGATGCTGTTTGTATGAAGGCATGAACTAATCTTTGATCACAGCACTGCTACATAACACTGGAGTCAATAATTTATGAGCAGTCTGCTGAAGCAAACCCACCCTTGACATAGAAGCAGCACTAAGAAACCTCACTGACCTTTGCATAAGGACTTAGAATCATTTGGCACACGCAGACCAGTGCTGAAGCAGGGCGCATGATGCAAGGAGATGATACCAGGAGGCCACCTGAAAATGCTTGTGTGATCACAACTTCTCTCATCAGCCTCAGAGCTCTGAATTTCTAGAATTCACAGGCAAAAATAACTGTTCAGGTACAACCTGATGCAAGTACTAGCAAAGCATGTCACCAGAAGGATAAGGACGTACACCCTTCATGATGTACACCCTTCCAATGATGCTTGATATTCTTCCTGAATGAAATATGATGGTGCATCCATGGGGGTGGGCAGACACTCACTCCATCTGCACCCTGGGATGCACCGCCTCAGGCCAGCTCTTGGCCCTGTGTCAGACAATACCACATCGCACCCAGGGGCAGCCTTGCTAACATGGCTACTCATGTCCACACAGCAGATAAATGACATGCAGGCATATCCCAAACACAGCCTGCCTTTAATAATGGTAAGAAAAAGTCATGTAAGATGAAATTCAGACAAGCTGCAGATACTATTTAAGCCAAATGGGATGTCACTCTTTGGTGAGAGCAGAAGCGCACTGATTGTGTGAAACCACAGTCCTGCTTTCGTTGAACTGCTTCTGTAAGCAGTGAGAAGATACACAGCATTAACATGGTCATTACAGCTGCTGCTGCAGCCAAGCACATCCCAAACTAGAAACACACAATGAGAAGCAAGTACCTTTGAAGAAAAAATACTCAAGTCATCATTTTATACTTGGTACACCAAATTGGATACCTGCAGTTATAAAGTGCTCACTCTTACTTCATATGTTATGACTCAGAGGATCACAAGGTCCTTCACAAGCAACACTACTACAACAGGTAAGGTTTCTCCCAGGACAGAGCTGCTAACGTGCAACCATTCTGCAAGCTGGAATTCAGAGAAAGCAAATAAGATCCAGCTGAACTTCTGCTTCAGTGAACACACACACAGGCTTACGCAGGACTACATTATCAAGGAAATCTATAAACATGCTTTTCCCACATGGTTCCCATGGGGGACCATGTGCATTGCAGTTGGTCAAAGCCACAGGCTACACACTGCACCTGAAGAAACCCACTGCACTAGCACCACATGCTTGAAGAAGAAGCAGAAACAGACTAACAGTAAAAAGTCAAGAGTCATGCACCACCTGGTTTGCTCTGCATGGTTTTCATCTAGTCTTTCCAACAAAAGAATTAAAAGGATTTACTTGTGGCACCGTCTTTAATAGACACTTTTGTATCAGTATAACAACACAAGGTGTTTAACCTCCACACAAACTGTTTAACTGCTTATAGAGATAAATACACCTGGTATTTCAAGCTACTCACCCACTTAGTGAGCTCCCTGACTCTCACATTTAGATCTCCAAAGATTAAAAGAAGCTCCTGCCCTCAGCACAGCCACACTGTACATAAATAACCTTTTTATCCTCCAGCCAGTCGTAACATTTGAAAGGCAAGTTTTTAGTATAAATCATTATACTGACTGAACTGACAAAAACTAACTAGCACCAGAGATGACTGGACTCCATCACACTGTACAGCAAGACAAGTCTGCAGAGTGAACCCATGAGGCTTCACTCTGCCACCCTAAGGGAGTGAGGAGGAGGCAAGCTCTTAAACCAAGTTACAAAACCTTCTGGCAAATCAGATCAGCTTCACTACAGAAAGCACCCATCCCCACAACTCAAGTTTATAACAACTAATAGATAATTAAAAATTAACTTACTTCTTGCTTTTCTTTAGTTGTTTTTTTATATTATTATTTTTTTTACTAATACTTAGTCTTCACCACAGACAGGAGCGAAAAACGCTCACACCAGCCACTCAGCACTCTCATTCCTTCATGTCTAATTGCCTCACTACAAATTCCAAGATCCCGAAGTTTCCGTCCCTCCCCTGAGGAGCTCTATTACATCCTGGTTGAAGTCCAGCTTCCAAACTTTTAATTGCTATTCTGAAGAGCCCACATCACGGTATCACTTGGGTTCTCCTCTCACGAGAGCCAAAAGATGACACTCTTATCTAACCTGGTCCTGCCGACCCTGTGCTGCTAAAGTAGCCCCACGCACCCAAG
>JBCJKH010071037.1:0-14506 GCA_039877255.1 Loriculus beryllinus
CTGCTTAGAAAGAAGTAGTCTCCATGGAATAATTAATGGCTTAATGAACACAAAGCAAATATGTGTGGAAAGGTAAATTCATATTTACAATATGAATTCATATTTACAATATTCATATTTACAATATGAAGTCAAACTGGGAATATGCACTCCAAGGTTACTGGTCTGCCACAGTGCAGTACCTCATTAAGCCTTCTTGCTCAGTCCTGACTCTGGGTCTAACAATACACGTATTTCTGAGTAGACAGTCAGGATGAGCCTGGGGAAACAAAGGTTTCTTGGTCAAAACCATAAAACAAGCACTTCTGAGCGTTCAGGTTGCTCCAGTCTCCAAGATGATCTAGGCAAAACATTTGCAGACTGCTCCTCTCCAGTGGAACCTTTCTCCCAAAGTGAAGCTAACATTGCATAGTGCCGATCAAGGGCCAGTCAGAGCAGGAGCTCCTTAAGGTACTGGAGAGGGGATGATCTAGACAGCAGGACTTGCCATCTTGCTAGCCCTGTTGATCTTCTCCAGGGTGATCCATCCTTGCTCCACCTCTGCCTTCTGAGACAAATAATGGTTTCAAAACTCTCATTCGCTACTCAGAAATTTCAGGAGAGTGCCTTTAAAGTTGTCTCTTCCCCGTGTTTGCTAATACACACATACATGTCACCTACTGAGACAAATGCGAATTGCTAGAAACCAGAGAATAATTGTCAGCAGTGTGGAACTTTATCTTCAACTCTGCAGACATCTGTGTTGGTTGCAAGTATTAGAGTTGGCATGCTTTAAATGTCAACAGCATTTTAACATCTATAGAAGCCTGTAGAATTAATGATGAGAGATTCTTACTGTAAATGTATTGGAAATGGCAGCATTCAGTTACCTGTAAATGTTAAAACATTGTCTACTAAGAGCTGACAGAGACAATCAGTAGATGCATGCTTTAGCTTGTCAGACATTCAGCCCCCAAAGACCTGCTCCAGCTCACTTTTGTGTTCATCTGAATGCTGTCTCATGGTGTCAAGAGCAGCGGCCTGGCCTAAGCCTGTAGTGACTTCTGCCCTTGGGAAGACGGGGGGAAACTATGAATGCCTCAGTCTGCTCTGAGGGGGCTGCCAGTCACTGGTGATCTGGGTGGACCCTGTATGTGCCTGTGTGGGAAGGTGGTAAGGAAGCTACTGTAAAGGCTTTTGCAGAAACATAACAGGGAATATGCCCTTCTGGGAAGATAGCACTGCAATTCAAACCCCTAGATGTATTCAGAAAGCAAACACAGAAAGGTCACTAACCAAAATTCACCAGTGAGTTTCAATACACGTGTGGAAAAAGATATTTTTACCAGTTTTCATTCAAATTTCAATTACTGTTAACTACCAGTGGCACTGCTTATAGCCTAATCTCATGGATTCCAAATTCTCTCCTGCTCACTCCTTTCCTTGCAGCTGCTCATAAGAAGTTTTATTATTATTCTAAAATTGCTCTGAATCATAGAATCATAGAATAGTTGGGTTGGAAATGACCTTAAGGTCATCTAGATCCAACCCCCCCTGCCACACTACACCATGTTGCTAAAAAGCTCTGTCCAACCTGGCCTTGAACACTGCCAGGGATGAAGCATTTACCACTTCTTTGGGCAGTCTGTTCCAGTGCCTCACCACCCTCACAGGGAAAAACTTCTTCCTTATATCTAACCTGAACTTCCCCTGTTTAAGTTTAAACCCATCACTCCTTGTCCTGTCACTACAGTCCCTGAGAAAGAGGCCCTGTCCAGCATCCTCGTAGGCCCCCTTCAGATACTGGAAGGCTGCTATGAGGTCTCCATGCAGCATCTCTTCTCCAGGCTGAACAGCCCCAACTTTCTTAGGTAGATGTATGAATACCCTATCCCCCCTCCTCTCTGACACCCCAACAGCAAACCTTTGTGAATTCTTTTCTGGAAGGATGTGTAAGAAAACACTGAAAAAACTTTTTAGACTTTTCTATGGTTATTTTATGTGTGCATTTCACTTTGCTGCAGGCAATGGCAGCAAAAAAAAAATCAATCCATATTTGTGCAGAATGAAAAAATGAAAAGAAAAAAAAACCTCTACCAAAATAATTAGCTGTGTGGTGTAAGGAATGAAATCATCACAAATACTTGACCTGTTCCCTTGCTGCTGCTGCTGCACCCTGAAAATACACAAACACATGAAGAAAACTTGTGAGGAAGGTTTATTTTGGGGAATAGGCTGCTCCTGTTCTGGAGACCGGTGAATGCTAGCCTTTTCCTGAAGCCTGGAACTCACTCCTCGTTGAGGGGTGAGCACTTTAAAATGCAACTGAAGCCAAAAATAACATAGCAAAGTATTTCTTTAGAGAAAGATTAAGTGGGTCAACCATTCACTCAGCAATGGATTTAAATGTGACTACAATGGCCACAACTGAAAAGTTCTATGGATTTATATCTCCATCTATGGCATGTTTTTTGTGTGCATATATAACAATAAAAATACATATATTCACATATATATGTTAATTTGCATTTGTGTGAATATATATTCACATATACATCTGATGTATATTCAGATGTATGTTCACATATACATCTGTGGTTAATCTAGCATCTTTTCCAAAAGGCTGAATGCTCCTGTTAAGTCTCTGGAAGATGAAGAAAGGAAATGCAGTTGCAATTGGTTTGGTTGGAATAGACTTGAAAAACAGTTTATTTAAAACGGGAAGACTTCTGAATGGCTTAAACATACAGCCTTGCTATGACAGTGCATTAACAGTGGCCAACTCCAGCAGGAAAGATTCATATTACTTATAAAAAAGCTGGTGTAGAATGTTTGTTGTACTGCCAGCAACACTGTATAGGTGGTGATTTTTTTGGTCCCTGGCGATGATTTTTGCACAACGTACTGAGTAATCATTGTCTACAATGCACTTTTTTCTACCATAAAACCTGTAGAAGGAATAATATGGCCCTCATTTTTCCTCAAGCTTCTAAAGAGAACTCTAAAATATATACCTCACGCTAGTAGTCCATAAACTCCAGTTGTGCTCAGGCACTAGGCAACCTGAGGCTACCAAGATCAATAAAATTACTGAACCCACAAATATTTCTACAGCTAGACTTCTGTGGAAAATTTAGAGAAGCATATATATCTCTGTGTAGGAAAAACCAGACAAAGAGGCTGTTGGTAGGAGGAGCAAAGTCTGCAGGATTTAGACTACAAGAGAGTGAACATCAGAAATGTGGTGTTTGTGGTTTGGTGCCAGCGCAGTATAAATTCAGGAGATGCAGCACATTCAGGAAATGAATTTAAGGAGGATGGATGACTGGCTCTGGCAATTGCTAATAAGACACAGAATGTTTCCTGCCAAGGTCACTGGTTTTACTCCATTTCATTATCAATTATTAAATATCTCTTCCTCTTATTTATTAGTTTACAAGTTGTTTTCACATGAGGGACACCACTTGGTGTCCTATGTGAGGTGAATTGTTGATGACAAATCAGGCTCAAAGCAGAGCGGTATCTAACAGGAAAACTGTTGTTACTCTGGTAGTAGCTTGCACTCTGTCAGGAATCTCCATGTAAGGATAGAACTTGATTATGTTTTCTTCTGTCTTGCTGTATGTGCTATACTGCAGCAATGAGAAAGATAGGTCTTGATTTTTCTAACAGTCTGATACTTCACTTTATATGCAATAAACCTCCTGACTGCAAGGAGTGTACTAGGTGGTCAGCAGCTAGCTTTCTACTCAGACATGCTCAAATCTAGGGCCACTTTACCCTCTGAAATAAAAATAATGAGTTTTAATTTTTCCTATTCACCAGAATGACAGCTTAAATTAGAACTCATGAGAGGCAAAGAAGGGATTTGGTCATGTCATAATGGTAAAAAAATAATAAGGAAAATAATAAGTTGCACATGTTCGCAGAGCACATTTGCCTATGTCAAGAGAAAAATACAGATCATCATTGCTGAAACTTGTTGCCTAGTTGATCTGAATGTCAGGGTGTTGCAGAAGACTGTAAATTGCATCTGCCAGCTGTATTCATAGTGTTAGACTCTATTCAGATTGTGTTGTAAATGCCAAAGGCGAAGCAAAGCAGTGGCTGAAACACTGAAAAGCCTGAAGGAAAATCACTACAACTGACCAATCAAAGCATGTTCATTATCTGGAATATACTTTAAAATTGCCTAATTTAAAAAAAAGGTCTCCAGGACTGTATTTTAGTCTAATGAGCTGGATTCCTTAACTAAAGCCACTATTTAATCAGATTTTCCATTTTGGAGACTGGAAGATCGGCACCGCAGTGTTTTCCTGCTCCTCAGAGTCTGTGGCTAAGTTTGCTTCTTTATTCATATCTGCCATATTGAAGTATCCTTAAGCTTCAAGAGCTAGGCACCACATGCTGTGGTTGCCAGCACTGCAGGAGCTCCTATTCCAGCCACAGGGTTTATTACCAGACAGCTCATGAAGATGCACCCCAGTGCAGAGAACTGCCTGTAAGGTTGGTGTGGGCTTCACTCAGCCTTGCAGTGTGTTTGGCTTGCACAGTGCTCCATGGTAGAACATGTATTTTCCTTTTTGGATGGGTGGGTTTGAGAGAGAGCAATAAGCCTCACTGCCAAGCATGATCAACCTTTATTCTGATAAACTGAGCTGGATGTAGACTTCACTGGCCTCCTCTAACCCATTTTACTGCACAGGTGCTGAAGACAGAGAGCTTCAGAGCTTCTTTGAAAGCAGATGATCATTCAAAGAAGAGGAGAACACTGAAATGTCCAAATCCTGCCCAGTTCTGGAACCAACACCCAAGCAGCTAAGCAACAAAGCTACATAATGTATATCTATAATCTCATACACTTGAACATATCCCCTTAGTTTAAATAGGCTGCTTCCACACGCAAAATTGGTCCCAAACCAGGTGCAGATTTTGTTGAGTTAGCGAATGAGAAGTTGTGTTTCTTTCTCTCCTGTGTTCACAAGTAGCCTATTTTTCTGATTTAAACCGTGAGCCAGAAAAATAGACTTTCTAATACAATACCTCATAAACACTTTCTACTGGGAGGCTATTTGCCTCTCCCCCTTCATTTCAATCACCTTTCCAGTGCAATAGGAATGTTTTTTTCTCTTTTCAGCTAGAGATTTTTCTCATCCTAAATTACAATATAACAACTATATTGGAAATGGAAGTGACAGACTGCTTTCTTTTAAAGACTGTACCTCTCCACCCTAAGGAAGCCAAGGCCTACCTACCTGTTGTGCTGGGAAGGGAGTTGTGTCCTTTTATTGTAATTTAAATGCACCCCTGCGAGATTTATTTCTCTGAAGAAGAAAGCAGTGGCTTTGTGAAACAAAGGATGTGACAACAGCCCTCTGGTCCTTGCTGCTATGCCTATTCTGAGGCATTGAGGGCTGCGCTTGTAAATCATATGAAAAATACAAACAAATGTAAGCACCAGGACTAATGAAATCTCTTTCCTATGATGTGCAGCTCCTGGTGGCTTGTAAGCTTAGTGTGATATTTTTTTTCCTGCAGCTGGGGATTTTAGAAGGACTTTCTTTCTCCTTGTCCCATGTTGATTCTCTGGTGTCAAGTAAGGGTTGAGTTTACTGCAGCCTTCTTCTCACCTGGGACTCTAATCTGCCTCTTTCTTCTCTAGGCTGTTTTCATTAAATGTGTGAGGTCTTTTCCCTTCTGTCAAGTTAGTTTGAAACTGGCCAATGTTTTAAAGCATTGTGGTTAAAACTGCATGAAATCTGAGAAGATAAAGACAGCAAGCATACAACGGGTTGTTTCCTTATGATACCAAGCTAACATGCCTACGGAAACATTTAAGTACATACAGAACTGATTGCTTACCTAAGACATGATCAGACTAGGCTGGAGATGCTGGCTTTGTATATAGGCACATTCACTTTTACATTTTAGGGGATTACAATACGATTAAAACAGAAAAGAACAAGCTGTGTGCAATCAAACAAAAAATACTATGCCATGTGCTTCTTTGAAAATGGACATTGTCTTCCTGCCCTCTAAAAACTATAAATGATTACATATCATAGGGGATTTAAATTAGTTTGAGTAAAATTATTTCTATTATTCCAGTAAAATAGTTTTAGGCTCAACATTTATCTTTTAAAATATATACACTTTTTTTAGAACAGGTTTCACTTTGAGCATGAAATTCCAACCACTGCTAGACAAAAATTGAACTTGTCATATTCGCATCTCCAATGGATGTCTGGGGCCACAGGACCTGCTTTTGATATCACACCTTTAACCACAGCAGAAAAAAGTATGTTATAAATAATACAGCCTCCTCACAAGCCTGGTGAACAGCGAGTGCATACTCAGCTGATACCAGCAATTGATAGGCTTTTGTTACCATGTATGGCTGTCCTAACACATCTTGGGAAGAGACATAATCTGTCAGTCGTGCCTTTTTTCTTCTTTTTTCCTGTGAGTTTTGTCTTTTCCTTTCTCAGATATGGTCTTGATTATGTATTGCCTCTTAAGTAATAGCTTTGTAGCTATTATGACCTGTAAAGTACACGCCAGTGTGGATTTTTGATGCCTGCACTGTGTTCTTCACTCAGGTATAGACCACCTAGTGAGTTTTGATCCCCAGACTAGCTGATAAGTCTTACAGGCCAGTTGCTGATGCACATGCTTTGGATTGGTTATACCACAGGCACAAAATAGTGCTGCTTTAAGTTCTTGTTAGTGGTCAGTGTGTGAATTTGTTAGAGCACCTTCAGAAGGAAGGATCTTTAATACAGCGAATAATAGAGTATATTAAATATATTTAACAGCTCATGCTGTTGGGTTTATCC
The DNA here is from genome assembly GCA_039877255.1 of Loriculus beryllinus. Lineage (NCBI taxonomy): Eukaryota > Metazoa > Chordata > Aves > Psittaciformes > Psittacidae > Loriculus > Loriculus beryllinus. The sequence goes on from JBCJKH010071037.1 coordinate 6,816, forward strand.
TGTTTCTCCCCAGTGCTCCCTCCCCAAGGATTATCTCTAGCAGCAAATGTTTCTGGTGGACATCTGCCAAGCCAGAAACAATAGCTGTATTGACTTTAGAAGGAATATGCTCATACCTTTCTTGTTGAGATACAGTCCCCTCTGAGTTGTTTGTGTTTCAAAAACAATAAAGGGCATATCAAGATTTACAGATGAACTAGAGATCGATTCATAATGCCCAGGGTAGGTCCAATCCTGTGAAGACTTACACGTGTCACTAAATATATCTATGAAAGTAGCACCAAAATATCAATAACATTGGTTGGGCAAATAAAGTTATCCACATTATGTATCTGTAAGATCAGTCCCTTTAGTTTCCACAATTAGTAACTGAAAATAGCTGTTGTTATGCAAGAAATAACTGCTTCTCTTCAGGTAGCTTAACCTGGGTGAACTGACGGGTAATTTTGAGGATATTTTCATGTTCTTCTGTTCAAGAACACATAAATGAACTGCAAATGTCAAAAAGCACAGAGGCAAGATGGTAAACATCACCAGAGTGCCTTCTTCACAAAAAGAAACGGAAGCATCTTGTCAACAGTTCATGAGAACATGGGATGTATAAAATCAATAGCATTAAAAATTAGCAGGAACGACTGAATGTCAACACAAGTTCTTCAATGATGTAGGTGTGCAGAGGTTACACACGGCAGCCAGGGAGTTCATGGCTGCTGGGGCAGTGCTGCTTCCCCAGGATCAATTGCAAACCACCACACATGCGGTGTCACCATCTTCCCCACTCTCCTGTAAGACCTTCAGCATCCTGGGACCCTTTGAGGGACCGTTCTGGACCATCACTGAGAGAGAACATACAAAGTGGGAGATTTTCCTGTTGATGGTACTGATTGGTAGACTGGATGGGGCATGGCTTTTTGTTAATTAAACGCTCATTAACTGAATACTAGCAGTATATGGTGTCTGAAAATACTAGTGAGTCCAGACATGAAAAGCTTGTTGATGCTGTGCCGGTGCTCCACAAAACCAGAACCTTGTGTTCTTCTAGGCCTGGCCCACGCATGTAGTCCCTAGCACACTTTTAGTACTGCCAAAGCTGTTTTTTAATGCTCTGTGAGCTTTTACATGCTCAGGTGTTTCCACAGGTGTTTGTGGCCTGAACCAAGACCTACCCATGCTGAATGTGTGTGATCACACGTACAGACAGCTCTTGGCCTGGGGAGTGTTTGGACATGAGGCCAGTGGTCATGCAATGATACAAGAAGTTCAGTGTCGTATGAACACAGGGAAATGAAAGACTCATTATTGCATGAGCTGCTACATGCCCTCCATGCAGCTGCTTTGGTGGCTTAGACACAGAAGCTGCTGGCATTTCACAAGAAATCAGCACAGTTTGGGTCTGGATTAAAAACAGTGGTCACTGATGGTGAGCTACCTGGTGACTCTTTGCTCAGTCCTGACCACTGCTGTCCATAGTGTGGCAAAATGCAATAGTAAAGAACTCTGAACAAGGGAAAAATCAAACCTCCAGGTCTGTGAAACAGAGGAAGAGAGAAGGAAAAAAAAATTCCCAACTCTTTAATTCTCAATTATTTTTAAAAATATCACTATCTCATATGGGAGTGATTCATATTGAGCCTGAATTCTCAGATTAAAAAGCAAACCCCAAGAGAACCTTCCCTCTTGGTAAGTCTGTTTTGCTTCTGGAGTACTTGTTTAATTGAAGTTTAAGTCAGTAGAAGAGAATCTTTGCTTACCAAAGCTGTGCTAGTACTCTGAGTTTTTCTCCCAGATATGGATTTAGACTCTGAACAGTCATAAAGCAGCTGCACATGAGAATAGGCTGTGTAAAAACATGTCTCATACAATCTCCATGTAGTTCTCTAATCTTAGTGCCGGCTTCCCACCCACCACACCTTTATTAAGGGAAGAGTTTACCATTTATCAAGACTATTGCAAAAACATGTTCTTTTTCTGGGAGAAGTATAAAAGAGATGCCATGGAAAGAACTGTGCTGCTAAAGCTCTTAGTCCTTAATGTTGCATTTAGGGAGCTCTGAAGTACTGTCACAACTAACCTCTAGAAATTTGGTTTCCAAGCACAGTAAGGGGTCAGCTTCCAGGGGCTTGAAGGTAGGATCTATTTTAAGCTTTCAGTGATCACTGGGAACACAATTCAATTTGCAAACTCACCATTTCTTGCGACAGTATAAATCTAGGGTGTTTAAGTAATGGCTAGGTAGGGTCATGTGCCTCTGAGGCAGCTAAGATTCCACAAGTATGATCCAGAGAGGAACTTTCGCATTTTGAATTGAGGTAGGGGGGAAAAGGCTCTAACCAATGATTGTTTGTTATCGTTATTGAATGGAAAGATATGTGTTCACATTTTCGTAGCTACAATACAGATACAATAGCACTGAGGGTCATTCTCCATATCCTTGTATCATACAAGTAGATGAATTATGTGGGTTTGAAGTGTAGCTGTTAGACCATGCTGTGGAGACATGATGCCTGGAGGAGTTGGTGTAATTTTGATACCCTCACAGGTCTGTAGTACGCTGAGCTGTCCTTATGCATACTGTAAAAGGTATCTGTGGAGCAGGCGTTTACCAGTGGGTAGATGTAAAGACTGCTCAGTCTTTACAGGGAAGTTCAGGGAATAATGGTGTTGGCACTCCCTGGTGTAGCTGGTATGTGGAAGGGTGTAGTCTCTACTTTGAAATGAAGCAGGCACATGATGGTTTAGCCCATGATACAAATGGCTGTGTGTAGGTAGTACCAAGACACAACTTCAAATCATCATACTTCCCCAGTGTCTTCCTTCTTTTTGTTCTCAGCTTCTTTCTACCTTTGAATCCAACTGCTTTTGTTTTACTTTTGGATCCAACTTCTTTTGTTTTAGACCAGAGGGGGAGCTGGATGTTTAAAAGCTTAATCTACTTTCTCAACATGCACTAGCTGGCCTAACAAAAGGTTATACCTCTGTCATCTTTGCCCTGCTTGTGATGCCTGGATCATCATGTCTGCAAGAAAGTTGACTTTTTCCTCTATCCTAATTATGTATCCCACAAAATACAGTAAAAATGCATGGACAAGGGAAATTCTAATCTGGAAAAAAATGAGGATAAATATCCCAGGTATTCCCTGGATTTGTTATGCAAATAATTATTTTGGTTTTGTTTTCATTTAACACACGGTATTGGAAACGTAAAACTGTATTTAGCAAAATCAAAGGAAAAAGGTTTTGCACAAGTTTAGTTCCTGAGACTCAAACACAAATTCCTAATATTGTCAAAGCTTTTTGGTTTTGTTTTCTTTTTCCTAGGCTGATTTTTTTTTCCAAAGCAACCTATGATTCAACTAATTAATTTCCCAAAACATGTTGATTTTTCACAGTCACATATTTAGATAGAACTCAATATAACCCAACGCCAAGTGGCCTGAGAAACAGACATTTCTGCTATCTAATATAATCATAGGAAGAAATGAGGAATGAACCTCATGAGCTCTGCAATAATGCAAGAGAACTTGCTTGACAGGCTGAGCCAGCCTCTCTACCTCGCTCCCCTTCTGTCACTTACCGGGCCTTTGTCATGGAAGGTACCAGGAGGTTCACCATTTCTGGCCATCACGTCCATCTGTGTTTTCCTTCACTTGGCCTGGAGGATAATACACACTCACCTGAGTGGTCCCACCATATTCCTGAGGCAGATCCTCTGCATACCTGTAGAGAAAACAAGACATCACAGTGTGCATGCCCACTCTGGGTACAAAACCAGTGTTCAGTCTGGCAGATAAAGCACTGCTCCACAGTGCAAACAGATTTTCTTTCTTCCTTTCTTTCAAGCATTTAACTGTTTTTGTATTGAACTCGTGAAATTACATGAGCTCTGATCATGTGAATAATGCATGAGATTTAAGACAAACACATGAAAGGAGCTTATTTTTCATGTCAAACAATTCTTTATTTTTTATGGTACAAATTAAAAGTGACAGATCTGAAGCTGTTAAGAAATACACAAAGTGCAGCTTTACTGACCATACAGATATTGCTCTAGATTAAGTACAGTTTTTGTCAGTTTTTTTATTTTTTATGTTTTTTCATGTTAAGCAACCTGTGCAGATAAATCAGCTTTGGTTTCAAAGTCAGAGTAGTAAGGAGCTTTTAAATATCCAGTTTGGTTTCTTGGTCACAAGTCCACCACATCAACTCCTTTTCGTAGTTATTCGTATTTGTTAACAACACAATACAGTCCATTTTGTACTGCCATCTTTCCCGCTGCATGCTCCATGCATGGAAAAACATGATCTCTTTGCAGTGCTTCATAAGTGACCCTGGTGACCATTCTGTAGATTATAGCACATAGGACAAAAATAATAATAATAATAGTAATAATAATAATTAATAATAATAATATCACTTTTTAACAATAAATAAACAGATGTGCCCCACATAATCTCAAGTTGGAAACAAGCAAACCACATGACAAAAAGCTCATTACAAAATGTTTTCCAAACAGATTTTACAGTCAAACATTGACATGGAAATCAATTTCCTCTCTTAGCTTCTTATTTGAATGTTGGTCAATAACTGGGTACAAGTAGAGTGCTGAGGTAAAACACTGATGAACAGTTTCATTTTTGTAGTTCTTTTCTTTTTTCTTTTTTTTTCTTTTCTTTTTTTTTTTTTTTTTTAAATAGTAACAGTTTAGTATTGCGAGATTGTCAGCAACATTTAGCCATATCTATACAATGTGCATATACCTACATACATTGAGCTTTGGTCCAGCATTGAGAAGACGAGCAAAGGCATTTTACATATTTCTTTTTGGTTATAGCTTGAGTTCTTTGATACGCCTCTACTTGTTCCTTCCTAGCTCCTTTTTGCTTTCTTTTTCTCTCTTTATTTCTTTCTCTCTTTTTTTTTTTTTCTTTTTTTCATTATTTTTGGTAATAACATAAAGAAATTGGAATCATTTGAATGCATCTGATTTCTTCAACTGTCCAAAATAGCTTTTTTAGTGAAAAAACATAAAAAGACAAAATCAGAACACTAAGTGAACCCTTGGTTCATTCTTCAAATAATAATTTCATATATATATATATTTAAAAATTCAATGATCAAGAAATTGGAAAACCATCAAACCTTCACATATGACTGAAGAGACTTTTGTTTCATTTGCTGGTAGCATTCTATCTTTTAGTCACATGCAAAATTAAAAGGTATTCATATGTAATTGCTACATGAGAATTGTTCACAAATGGGAACCAGAAATGTTGCCAGTAGCAAAATAAAACACAATATTTATGTTCTCCCCTACCCCCAACCCCCGAGACGTCCAACTCACACGTAATTTATCTTCCTAAGAATCTGTTCAGGCACCATTTATGCCTCATAGCAAAAATCTGTTTATAAAAAAATTAATATAAGAAGCATTACAACACTTTAGAAATAATTTACAAAAACATAATACAAAATTAGAAAACTGTAAAAAAAATCACTGCACATGAATGGTTTTAAGACTGTGGGATGAACACTGGGTTTTTCTTCCAAGCCGGTGATTTATATTTATCTTACATTTTCACTGCCCTACTTATAGCCTTCCGATATGTACTTTGGAACAGAAAGGAGCTTATGTAACTGCTGCCAGCATAGTTTTAAACATTTAGTATCTTTCTATGCTGCTTAGTTAACTTTTGTTCTTGGGGGATTTCTCCCTACAAAATTTAGAGCAGTCCCTGGGAGAATTTGAAATTGAGGTTTTAGGCAAAGACTGGTTGATGTTTTCGTTCCCAGGCTGTTGGAGATGGGGGTGCACAAGAGGAGGTGATGTGCAGTCTCAAGGGTAGCTAAACAGGTAGTGGTGTATGTGGCATTAATGACTGGACAGTTAGCAGCATGCTGGAGACACAGGTAGGACTTCAGAAGCACCCGCTTCCAGATATCATCTGTTCTTCCTTGATTCCCTGTTGGCGTCTGGGTGCTTTCCTGATCGTTATGTAAAGCGAGTTGTGGCCACAAGTTTAGGGCTGTCTGGTATAGATAACACAGACAGATCTGCGGATATAGGTATCTATGGATACAGAGCGAAAAAAGAAAACCCAAAGAGGCAGATGTTGTGGTGAAACTCTTTACTTCACGTGCTCAGCTTGGGTAAAGCATCTTTTTTGTCTCTCACAATTTGTCTGTGGTTACTGAGATTTGGTTTTTTCCCTGGCAGATATTTATATATCAACAGTCAGAAAAGAGTCAATAAAAATTCTCAGTCTCCTCCACATAAAAGCAATACTGAAAAGATCCTTAAACATAACCCTACTGAAGCTTAAAGCCTAAAATGCATTCGCTGGACATGAGCCCAGCCCAGAGTACTGGATCCTCAGTGCTCTCCAACCCTGACCTTTGAGAGTGCTCACATTTAGAGGCAGTTTCTGGCAGAGATGATGGTCTCTGAAACCTTGAAACTCCACCAACCACACAGCAAAGACCCCATTCTACAAGGCAAACACCATTAATAAAGTAGCGAGGCAGGATTCAAAGCCTAGTGAAATCAACAGAAGTCCTTTTCTGTCACTTAAGTTTTGTATACAGCCTTGAGTTCTTGAAAACTGTATAAGAGAGAGGTTATTTGAAGACTCCAGCACTTTGGGAACATCCTTCAACATCCTGGGCAGACCAGCAAAAATCCAGTACAACCATCCTGTGGTTAGTGAATGCAATTAAGAATTATACCAGCAGAAATTTACTCTGCCACCTCCATAGTGAGGTGAACCAAATCCCCAAAGTACTCTTTTGGAAAGTCCTGATTGAGATGCAGCTTCTACCCTAATAGTGGGCTGAACCCCAAAGGCTGGAGCAGAACTCAGCAGAAGAGGAAAACTGCAGGTGACATTCACAGGTCAGCCCATACCCCATCAAGAACCTGCAACACCTCTCTCCCTCTGAGCCTTGGTATACTCATAGGTCCAATAATCACAGTATTTTAGAAGGTGTTTGTCCAATCAAAAGAGAAGCCACAGAGATATGTTGTCTTTAAAGGAAAATCAATTCACCTGTTACATATTGCAGGTGGCCCACCTTCCAATTCCCAAAGGAGATTCAGTGGGTTTCTCTATATCCTGATTGCTTAGTCTAGCCAGTGGTCACAGCAAACACCTGGAGAAACACATCCTCCTACTGAAGAGGACAACAGGGCAAGTATCAATACCAGATGACATTAAAAATAAAAGCAGAAGGAACAAAGCACTACCACTGAAACAATCCATAGTGATGTAAAACCCAAAACATCCTCATCACTTCTTGGCCTGTCTGCTTGTTTTCAGCAGAATCTCAAGAAATTTCTTTGGCTAGCAGACTTTGGAGAGAAATTGCTTCAAACAGAACCATAATAGAGATGCAGTACTGTACCAAGTGTGCAGTTTTTAGTTATACTATAAAATGAGTTTTGGTAACCTCTCCAGGTTCACGGCCAAAGGACAGAGAAATCCCAAGCTACCCATTCAACAAGAAGCACAATGCTCAAGCATGGGTTGACAGTTCATCAGACATAATCCTAATCCTTCTTTGTCCTCTATTGCGTTTCAGCATATCAATATAAAAGTGTTCAGATTTCACTTTTCCTTTTAAAAATCTTCAAATAGTACTGGGTCATGTGGGCTGGGGGGGGGGGGGGGGGAGGGGGGGGGAGGAGAGTGAGCTGG
>JBCJKH010071042.1:0-17500 GCA_039877255.1 Loriculus beryllinus
TCCCTGGCAGTGTTCAAGGCCAGGTTGGACACAGGGGCTTGGAGCAAGCTGCTCCAGTGGAAGGGGTCCCTGCCCACGGCAGGGGCTTGGAACTGGACGAGCTTTAAGGTCCCTTCCCACCCAAACCAGTCTGGGATTCTATGGTTTGGGAAATGACTCAGGCTGCAGTCTCAAACCCCTTCAACTAAGCCACAACAGGAGTTACAAGCTAGAGAGGCAGGGTATCAAGCCCACATGTTTAGAAGCCTCCATTCACTTGCTGACTAGCAAGAAGAAGAAACACACTGTGAAATGCAGAGTACAGCAGCTGATGGTTCAGAGCTGGCAACACCAGCTTTGGTGGCAATCCCGGTGAGAAGCCCCAACAGGCACCTCCTCCAGTGGAGGACCAGTTACAAGCCCAACTGCATAAAGCACATGGTGCTGACAGGGTTTGATAAAGTCAAGGGGATTACTGAAAACTCCTTATTTTGAAGAGTTAAAGAAAGCAGGTTCTCAAAATGATTTTGGAAGTAAGAATCCTAGTTCTTCCCCTCCAGAGTGCAACAGGAGTTCTAGGCACTGCTTCTATAGGGTTTAAATCTTAAGACTACAAGTTAGAACTTGTCAAGGTAATAGCTGTGATGTATGCAATAATCCCAAAGGCACCTTGCCTCCAGAAGCTGAGGCTGCCTCTTCAGACACCCATTTCTGCAGTTCCTCTAGCTCTCCTATTAAACAGAGCAGCAAAGGGTTGCTTACCAGAGAGAAAAGATCATTCTGCAGGCCAAGCCTGTCCACAGGGGGTAGGGAGAGGTCTTTGATGGCTGGTATTAAACTCTCCAGCATGTCAGGGCTATACTGGGTACGGTAAAACCCAACTGTTCCAAGGTTTAACTGAAAAGTACCAAAAGAGTGAACAAGAATTAGAAGTAAGGAACAAAGGAGGGAATGCTTTTTAGTTTATGGACCACGAGACCTTTCTCAGTTTGGCTGGTGTCTGTAATAGACCTCAACTCACAGATACGTACTCATCTGCCAACAGCAAAAGCCTTCCCGCTGATGAAAGATGAACAGGACTATTTTTGCTCAGGATGGATTTTAACTAAACTGAGGCTGCCACAGGGTACCAGGAAAGCACCCCCAGTTCAACTCAAATGCTGCCTCTGGTTGCACATCGGTTTTATGGTTTAGGCTTCTATAAGGTTCAGGTTTTCATTGTCTAGACTAGTCTGGGAAGGCAAAGGACCACACTAAGTGTTACAGAGAGGAACTAATATTCAGTAGCAGCACAGAGAAGCCCTTCCATAATAAAAACAAGACTGCAGGGGAGGTGGGGAGAGAATAAAAGAAGAGGTAAATGTGAGGGAACCTGACAGTGACAAACTTCCTTCCAGGAGTATGTTCTCCTTGGTGTCAACTCACCTTCACCCACTGGTCTGGTTTGGTGTCTTTCAAAACCAAGGTGAGCTCTGGTTTGTCCATCAGTATCTGCATTTTGGCACAGGTGGGGTCATCACTTGTACAAATACTTATGGGGACCATCCACATGGGCAAATCCTCCCCTGAAAGAAGAAATAACAAAAAGGAAGGCCTAAGGACAAAGAAAGGGTGCACCCAATGCTGAGATACCCTACCTGACATTCAGAGAAGGCTCAGAAGCAGTTGAAGCAAGGCAACTTAGATTGAAATCTAAAAAGGCACAAATCTGAAGGAAAAGGGCAATTCTAAAGCTAAACCCCAAGAGACTCTAAATCACCTTTCAAGCCAAACGTTTTAATTTCTCTAAGCATGGAAGATGGGTGGAATCTGTGCCTGCAGACAGTGCTGGCTGCTGCCGGAGGCATTTTTATCTCAGCACTTCTATAAAGCCAGCAGCTTCCACAGCTCCTCAGTACCAACCTTAAACTGGCCATCAGAAAAGCATCTTGGAATGAAACCCAAACCACAGGCTGCAGACAAACGCTGTTCTCCATGCAAGGAGGACAGGGAAACCACATGTGAAAGCAGTCGAGCTTGGCTTTTCTACAGTTTAACAGCTACTTCAACACCTGAACCCAAGCAGAGCACCTGCCCGTGGTTTCATCTCTGCTGTTGCACAGCAAGCAGTGAACATACCATTCCTGCTCTTAGCACTCATCTTACCAGTATATGGTCCACTGGCACAGAATTTCTTCTGGACTAACTTCAGCACTTTGTCATCTTCTTGCTGAGGTGGGGGGAAAGAAGGGAAAAAAGAGAGAAAGGAATTCTCAGAACATCTCATCTCAGCTTCTCTGCATCACAATCCATTCCTGTGCCCTCCGTTCAAAGGAGTAACTTATACTCCTCTAGACAAAGGAGCTACCTCAAAAAAACACTCCAAAGCATTCATCCCTGTTACTGTTACCACACACATATCCCATTCCTCATTTGAATTTGTCTGACTTCAGCTTCCAGGCAGTAATCCTCGCTCACTCTGCAATCTTGTAGAATAAGCACAACTGAACTGGAGGGAGAAGCAAAACGTGTGGCAAAGGGAGCTAAGTCAGATATGCCCTCCCCCCAACACACATTTCACACACAAAGAGCCAAGAGGCAAGGTCAGCAAACTCCCAGCACATGATCTAGAGAGCTTGTGGAATAATTCCATGTTGCTTTGCATTAGGTTCCTCAAGCGAGCTGCACTTCCCCTCTCTTCAGCACAGAACTGTCACTCAACAGTGACCCACTGTGCTGCCTCCTGATCAAAGAGAGGGATTCAAATAACCAGGTGCTAAAGACAGAACTTGAAGTCTGAAGTGCTGAAAACCACACAGTTAGATTTACCTGTTCAGCTTCCACATAAATGAGTGGAAATCCCATTTGTTTGGTCCATGTGTTCATCACAGCAGCAATAGGTTTCCCACTAACTTCTTCCAGGCTTTCCCAGAGATCCTCTGCAGAAGAAAAGTCTGACTCAGGACTCCCAGAGTCATGTCAGGCACTATTAGGGACACTCTATGGGCACCGGATGGGGGAGGCTGTATTTCTACTTCTGTTTGTCCTTCATGTTTTGGGTTGTGCTTTTATCAACCCATAATAAGTGAAAGGCAAGAAAAAGGCAATAGTTTAAACCACTCGTGGGGGGAAAAGAGGGAGAAGAAACCTTCTTTACTACTCAAAAAATGCAATCAAGACACATTGTGACAAATGAGCAAAAATGAGCATCAAATATTCAAAATGGTAAACAGAAAAAGCTTTTCCTTAAAGCTTTTCATCTCTTATGCCAAGAGCTGATCGAACAACAGGGGCTGGTTTTGGCTGCTAGAGCACGATGTTCCACTTCCAGATTTATGCCTGCTACACAAAAAAGGGTTCGAGTAAAGAAAGCGCTGCGAGATGTTAGGGAAGACTTTGAACTGTTTAATCATACATGCAATCAATACTGCAAAAGGAAGCTTGCAAAAAGGCTTACTTGGCAAATCAGCATACTCCATTTCTAAATTAGATTAGTACACAGATGGGGTTATCAAGGGGAAATGCAGCGCTTGCAGATTACCCCAGCCACATACTCCTGAGAGAGAGAAACCTTAAAGGATGCTGAATTCTGGCTGTGCAGGGGACTCATTGCATGAAATCAGAAACAAGGAACTAAATGCAATTAGTTCCTTGCATTTCAGTTCTTTCGGTGGTGGAAAAGCAGCTGTTTGAGAATCCACCACTTTAGCACTAAAGAATTTGTCTCCAAAAATCACTTCTCTGTAAAGCACATAACCACCACCAGTTACCTGTAGCTGCATTCTTCTGCTGAAACTTCTTTAAATACAGATTCATTCCTTTCCGAAAGTCCTGGAACATACAATTGAACACGTAATGGCACCAGGAGGGGGGGGGTTCAGTCCTCCCTCCACACTGCATTTGCATTCAAGAATCAGCCAAGGAATCTTAGGATCAGTATGTACATCTGTAACTCCTACGTTTTCCCACTATCTTATTTCTCCTTGGGAAGCTCAAAGAGAGCCCAAATACAAAACATAGATTTAAGGGAGGTTTTTTTTACTGTGAAAAGATTTGACAATCTACATTTGGCTTTTTAACAACGATCTTTTTACCTCATCACCAATGTAGTCGTGTAGCATTCGGATTACAGATGCTCCCTTGCTGTAAGAAATAGCATCGAATATTTCATCTACTTCGGAGGGATGGCCAACACTAACCTGTGGTAAATGGGATAATGCACAGTCAGAACAATGTCAACTGCTGTTACGGTTTTGATTTTGCTTGTTCTAGTGTTTAAGGAGCTGACTTCTCCCTGTAGAAAGCACATGCACATCCATCACTAAGCTATCTGAGTGGATTCTCTGCCCCTGGGCAGTTCAGCTTCTCCACATACGGTTGGGTTAGGATTGGTTTAGAGGTTAAACATACTTTAACTCAGGTTTTGGCATTCAATCGAATAGACTTTGCTTCAATCCTCTGGCTCAACGCTTACCCAAATGCAAAAAAACCCCAGTGGAAACAGAGGATAGAAGAAGACAGACTTACTTCAATAGGATGACTGTTGTCTAAGGCATCAAGCTCTTGAGCACGCGTGTAATCAGCAGAAACAAACTGAGTCCAGATATCATACTCGGGGAAACAGTGATCTACACACAGGTACTCAATCCAGGAGGCAAATCCTTCATTCAGCCAGAGGTGGGTCCACCATTCCTGGAAAGAGAAGATGGCAGAATGAAGAACAAACTTCCAAACAGCTTCAATAAGTCTGCAGAAAAGATAAGCTGTTAAAGGCCTAGTATAGTGCGAATCAGAGAAACACTTGTAAGCACAAATTCCTCTCTATAAAGAAGTCTTCAGCCCAAGAAGTAATCAGCACCCAAAACCCGTCTTCCCCTTAAGTTTTACGAACTCTGAATGGAGGACAATGCCTCCGGTACAAGGGAGATTCCAAATTAAGTTAAAATTGGCTGATTTGGGGCTGCAGAAGCCATGCACGTTTTACCAAACGCACTGCTTGCTTGCAACACAAGGAACTCCCAAACCTGTGAAGTACCTGGCTTCAAGCACCTGCTTGCAGGGTCTTGGGGAAAGGAATGTTGGATCTAATGCATGGAGTAAGCTGTGAGCAGCAGAAGCTGACAGAGAGGTTTCAGGTTTTAGCACTAAATGGGACTTCTTTGCAGATTTCAGCCTTTGCTGGCTTTTATTCCCAGCAAAATGACTTGAATATCAAAGCTTTCAGACTGGCAGCTCCCCACATATCCAAAGGAATTCAGATGAGCTACTACTGGGCAACTTCTCAGCTACTGGACCAGAACTTGCAAGGCTGAGCTGGTACTCAGCCTGCTTGGTATAGAAAGCCCAATGAGTGAATTGTGCCTCCCTGAAAGGAAAACGGTGGATTACTGCTTCCAGGCAACCTGGCTAACCAGAACCATTCCTATGGAACACCTACTCAACTCTAATTAGCACTGTGTTCAATTGAACATCACTTCACGTGGCAAAGATCTAGGAATACTTCTAGAGAACACACTAGTAAAGAGGGAAGTGGTAATAAAACACTAGTGAAATATTTGCTTTCAATACAGCATGCCTGCTATAAAGGAGCACTTGAACACACATGATATGAAGCACAAGTCAAAGAGAATTAGAAGAACTTGTAACTGTTAGATACCATGGTCACAAGGTTTCCAAACCACTGATGAGCAAGTTCATGTCCTACAACCAGAGCAACCCACTGGCGAGATGAAGAACAGGAATTTTTGGGGTCAATGAGCAATGCAGTCTCCCTGTAGTTAAGAGAGAAGGAAAACTGAACAGAGTGGTACATGCTCAGAGAATAAAACACAACCAGAAGTAGGTTAAATGACCTAAGCAAGCTAAAACGTGATCAGTGCAACTGAGAAAAACCAAAATCTGTTTCAGTTTAGACATTATTTTGGGAAGTTCCACAGCTGTTGGAATGCTTTGGAGCAGTAATTCCTTATGGCATGCAAGAAAACCAGAGCAAAAACCCAGGCAGGAACAAGAAAGCTGCTCCCTTCATTTATAGAATAGCTCACCTACATAATCTACGACCCTTAACTCCCTTTGCACTGCATGATGGATGGCACAGCAAGTCTCTCCCTCCCTCATCCCCAAAGGAATTCCAGCTCTTCCAAGTGCACAACCAGCTGTGTTACACTCACCACTGCACACGAGTCTCCACATGAGGCACACACATGTAGACACACAAGCACTCCCTAGGTCAGGCACACAAGCTAGAACCCCCATGTCATGAGCAGGACTTGGTGGCTCACTCAAAGGGGATCTCAAAAGGGATGGTGCCTGCAGGTTCTGCCAACCCAAAGGGATGGAGCAAGCGTGCCAAACAGTGTATGGAGGGGAAGAATTAACAGCACAATGGGGTTGTTTTCTACAAGGAGCAAAACACCAGGTTTCATCAGCACTGTGCTAAGCAGACAAGTAGATTTGGGTTTAGTTCTCAACCTGGGCTCAAGTTTCCATTTCAATTTTTAAGGCCAAATTAAAAAGTGTAGCAGAAGAAATCCCAACTATTCCGGGCTTTAGAGTCCAAAGCTGACAAGAGCAATGTTGTCCAAAGTGGAAGGAAAAGCATTCTAACAATGACCAAAGACAGAGAGTGGAATAATATCAAGTAAAAGTACAAAAGCTTGATCAGCTGAAGGGCAAAAGCAAACTGAAAAGGAAGGCAAGTCCTTTGTTGTACTTTACTTGTCTCCACATGGTTGTGCTGTGGGTATAATTTACCAACTTGCCTACGACATAAAGTAACTCTTCCAGCTGTGTCAGTGAGTACATCACTTCTACAGGGGGGGAAAAGGGGATGAGGAAAGTTCTCTTGTGGAACAGGCAGTGCTGCCAGACACTTCAAAACCTCACACCCTTGGACAGTGGTTGCACTAACTCATTCTGGCCTTCCTAAGGGTTGTACAATGCACACTGCTGCAGAAGTCAAAATCATCCAAACCGAAGCGAGTTGAAGGTATTTACTCAGTCTTAGCTGGGATGATACCCAATAATTACAGCTGCCTACAACTAATCCAATTAGTTCCAAGAATTAGTGAACAAAGAGGGGGAAAGACAGTATTTTAACAGCATACCTATAAGTAACAAGGCCCCAGTTCTCCATGGCACCTTTATAAAATAAATACAAAGGTTTATTGATATTGATACACACCTCTTCCTAAAGGTTTGAAATTCAAATAAAAGACAGTTCATCAATAAAGTGAGTTACTTTACCAGCAGCAAAGTCTGCAATAGCTATGAGATCAATTTTAGGAAGAGGGTAAGGAACATTGAAGTAGTCCTTATAAAAAGGCAGAGTTTTAGCAGCAACCTGTAAGAAATGAGAGGAGAAATGTTAACTTAGAACAATTGGTGAAACTTGAAAATTTATGACTGAAACTGCCCTAAGAAAGCAGCAGACACAAGATTTCTTCCAGAAGCCCCATTCCCAGCTTCCAGAGCACAATGGTTTGGAAGACTCCCATCCCCTTTTTGTCCCAGGCTGTAGCCTACCCTTCAGCATTTCTCATCATCTTTGAGCCCAAGCCTCCATCTCCAAATCGGAGCTGAACTAAACCGTATGTTTTTGTCATTAGAGACATCAGTTTGCCCACAGCTGCCATTCTCTTTAATGCCAAGCCCAGTCTCTCTGAGCCATTAAAGCAAACAGAAGCAGCCTCATGAGCTCTGTGTGGACCGAGGTAACTGAAGGAGGAGCCCAGGCCGGCGGAGATCACTGCAGCAGGACCAAAGGCACCCTGAGCACATTTACCTCTAATGCAAACTTTCCTTGTTCTGCTTTGCCCACAGGAGTGTAAACACGCACTAAGACACCATCCAGGGACCTGGCCTCTACGAAGTCATATTCTCCCACCACAAACGCTACGAGATAGGTGGACATGATCGGGGTACGGGCAAACTTCACTTCCACCAGGTTCTCATCGTCCGGGTACGGCTTCCTGTCAACAACATTCTTCCAACAGGAAAGGGAATGAGTTAGTTGCATGGAAGTGGAACTGGGTTACACAATCCATTTGAGTAGCTGTTCCACCAGTATGAGTCATGCATTTAAAAACGAACGGACTCCTCTGACAATGATTTTAAAGATACAGACCATGATGCAGTTCCCCTTCCGAACTAAAAACGCCCCGTCACATTGGAAGTGGGCTCTCAGAACTTACATTCCATTACTATGGAATGCATATTTCATATTCTGGCTAGCAGCTGCTGGCCTTTAAAGAAAGTATTGCCCACATCTCAATAAAGCATCAGGCTTTCACTTTTAAATCACAGAATAACAAGGGTTGGAAAGGACCTTAAGATCATCAAGCTCCAACCCCCTGCCATGGGCAGGGATGCATCACATTAGATCAGGATGCTCCAAGCCCCATCCAACCTAACCTTGAACATTGCCAGGGATGGGGCAGCCATAGCTTCCCTGGGCACCCTGTGCCAGTGCCTCAGCACCCTCACAGTAAAGAACTTCCTCCTTAGATCTAACCTAAACTTCCCCTGTTGAAGTCTGAACCCATCACCCCTTGTCCTATTGCTATAATCCATGATGAAGAGAAACAGAAACCACAGCCACATGGTCAGAAACCATAACCATGTGGGTGAGGTTTGTCTTTACAAGTAACAATGAAAGTCAGCTACTGGCATTAAAAAAAGTCTATTTTTAAACTGACTTGCTCTTCTCCAGCAGCGTAATCTAGAGACACATGCACCATACATCAAGTAGCAACCCGTAGTTGTGACTGAGATACATCTACTTGCACGCTTTATCCCAGAAATTCCCTGGAGCAGAAAACATGCTTATTTATCTCTGGTGCTTATGTAGCTATAACAGCTATATCAACACACAAAGGATTCTTTTCTTTGCAGTCACTCTTCATCAAGCAGTACGTGGTTTGACATATGCTAAGGGTTTTTAACCCACCACCGCTGTGGTCTGTACAACCTGTTTGGGTTTTGGGCTAGGACCTGACATCGCAATCTCATCACGCACTATTAACTCTCATATAATCAGTTCCTACAGCTTCATTTAAAACAGTTTGCTCACACATCAAGAACTTACCATATTGGATAAAGCTACTCTGTCTTTAGGAACCACCAAAGAAATATCAAATGTTGCTTTAATGGCAGGCTCATCCCAGCAAGGGAAAGCTCTGCGAGCATCAGTAGCCTGAAGGAAATAAAACAGCATTAAACAACCAAATGGCAAGAGATTGTGGCAATAACACACAGAGAAAAACGCAGCATATTTTAGAGGCAAGGAGTTGGATGAATGCTGGCGAGTCATTGGTGCGGAGCCTCTTCACTGACACTCTCGACTCCTGCATTAGAGTGTTTTATTCTGATTTCTCTCTTGGTTTTAAGGAAAAAATAATAAAAAGCAGCTGAAAAGCACTCTGTGCTCTGATGGAATTCTACAGGCGGAGTGGAATTCAGCAGAGTCATGACAGAAGCAAAGCTCAGTCATGTGAAAGCTGAGAGGGCACCCAGGCGTTCACAGACCGTACACACAAGACCCCCTAGTTGTGTTCTGTCAGCACACTGCGCCCATGAAATGTTCCATTTGTACCAGGGAAGTGCTCCCTGCTTTTATGTAACCAGGCAGATAACTATGGGATTATAATTCAGTTGTGATGCCCAGGGTTTATGTAATACTTAAGGCAGAATCTGGCTCATATTTTGGGTGTCATTAAGACACTGAGATAAAGGCAAAGTGTCGTATTAATATAACAGACTTCATAAAGGCAAGTTATACAGAGGTATGTGACTACATCGAAATAAATAGCTGTTCTTAAACACTGCTACAATGCATCTCACATCAGCATGATCCTTAGCTGGGGAATTGCCAGATCCAGAATTTACTGACCTTGAATTTGCAACATAAAGGCTGGGTTTAGTATTATCTCTCCACACGAAAAGCAAGTTAACCTAGTGAGTAGAGTTAAAGCTGGGAAACTGTGGCTTTGTTTCTCCTAAGTGTAAATCCCGTGTTAAGAATGACATTCCCCCCAAACAAAAACACAGCCCATACCTCAAACTGAGTGACAGCAGCATAGCGGGTGTCTCCAGTAGGGGTGGTGTATTTACTTCGGTAAAACCCTTTCATTTTATCATTCAGCTCCCCTACAAAGTCTATCTTTAGTGTCCCTGTCCCTGTAACAGAAACAGATGGGACGTTGTTATTCACATGTACCAAATGGAAGGTTTATTTGGTGTGGACCTTCAGGTCAGGCCACTTGGCTGATGTTCCTTCATCTCATCCCCAGCCACCACTTCTTTTGCCAGCCTCCCTCAAACCCTTCACTCTCCTTCCACAAAACCAACTCCACGAGAACAATGCAGGCAGAGCCAGACTCACCACAGCATTTGAGCACTGACCAGCAAGCAGAGGCTGCTGCAGACCTCATCTCATCTTCTAAACACAATGCAATGACCAGGAGGACCTCCCTCCAGCCAGCTGAAATGCCTGATCCCACAGTCCTTACCTTTGAGTAAGGTGGGCAAATATAGAGGTGGCTACCCCATAATAACAGCATCCTATGAAATGTACTCCGAGAGCCAAGACAGAGCACTGGCTGCGTTCAAGCTTCTAAGTCAATTAGTCACAGGATTTATTCTGCCCTCAATGTCTCCGTGCAAAAGGGGAAACCTGATCTTGATCAAGGAGGCAGCATGCCAACACCCCATAGACTGAGACATGAAAATCCTATCACTCTCAAATCTTTCTGTTTGTATTGGTCAGGATGAACTAAACCTGTTTTATTCAAATCAAGGAGCTGAGTTTCAATTGATAAGCTTCTCAGAGCAAAAAACTGTAGCATTTCAAACGAATTAGTATGGTCATGCCTGAGAAAACATGCAGTAATTCGGATCAGCTCCTTTGTGACAAGAGGAAAAGAGAGCCTCAGTAGCTAACATGAATAGCTTCTGAGCCTAACTTCCAAGAGCAGGTGAAGAATTAGTCACCTGAGGTGTTGGAAGCAAACACCAGCATTAGTGAAACAGCATCTTCAACTCCAGAGGCTTCACAAAGTGACTTACAGTGAACAGACTCCCCAGGGAGCACTGCAGTCCCAGTCAGACTTCAGGGAAGACAGAGCTGTCCTACTCCAGCTTTCTCAAGTGCAAATGTCTTAAACACATGGCTGAAAGCATGAAAATAGCTCTTACCTTTCTGAAGAGTACTGGGAAAGGAAAGAGTAACCTTTTCATCCTCATTTTGATAGTTGAAGCCTGTGGCATGTACCTCTGAAACAGACAAACAGACCACTTGGTTTGAAATAAGCCCCAGAGATGTTCTGAACATTTAAAATGAACTGAATCAGCCAAATCCAACAACATGCTTCTGAATAATCCAGGAAGACATAAATGCAAGCAACCAACGAAACCTAGCAGCTGGAACTAGATGGTCTTTAAGGTCCCTTCCAACCCAAACCATTCCAAGATTCAATGATTCCTAATACAAGCTGCTTGTCCCAGCCCTCTCACATCACTCAAATCAAATGAAAACACACCTGGGATCATGAAATGGTTCTAGGAACCTTTATAGGTACTTTAAAATTGATTTAGGAAGAAAGATTCAATGAACAGCTTTAGTTCTTGACTGAAGTAGATAGTAGCTTTGAATGGTCACAAAGGACAAAGAAAGAATGCTGCAAAGTGTGGTGATACAGGAACATCCTAAAAGAAAAGCCTTCCATTCTATCAGCTCCCTCCTTACATGGAATTCTGAGGAACAAAGCTTGCTTGAAACAACAATTTCATTTACAATGACCTGTTTCCATGCTCAAGTATCCCTGCAAGGATCCAGGTATTTGGTTTCAGAGGCAGCCGGAGCACGCTCACAAGATACTCAGTTAAGTTGTTCCATATGTGACAACAGGAAACATGTTTCTATTCTTCTAACATGTAAAGTGCTATTTATTCTGGAATAGCATGAGTTCAGCCTTAACTCAGAGCTAATGCCAACCTCTGCTCACAGAGAACAAACGCAGGAACTGCATGAATGCATTAGTCTTAACTACTGGTTTCACAGGGCTCTGCTCAGTGTTTAATCAGAGCTAACCACCATGCCAGGGTATATAATCCATGAGTGCTTACAATAAAACAACTCTAGCTGTAAAAGAAAACACAGTACAGAAACAAACTCAAGGAAAAATGTTCTTTGGAGGGTCAAGTAGAAGAACTGGTATCTACTGAGGAGTTCCAAGACTTTTAAAATCAACTCTAAGAGGGATCAGATGGACCATTCAAACAGAATACATGCCAAGGACATCAAAATGCCAGCAAGCTTTGGGCAGTGAGCAACACAAAAGGAGAAGTTTAGCTTTGCTTCTTGTAACTCTAGGAAACACTGAGGGAGGAAAGGAGATGATATAAGAGTCAGAGAGAAGATATTCAGGGAACAATGTTAATGTACAACATCCTAGGTGGGCTTCCCAGCAACAGCGACTGGAGCTGACTGCTGACTACATCTAGAGCCACTGAATTTTGACCCTGGCTATCTTTAAGTGTCCAACAGACAACAAACCTGTTCTGCAATAGCACATTAGTGACCTTGGGCAGGGCTGGATACCTGTTGGGAATTTATGTTAGGCTTCCAGGGAGGAATCCTGCTGCTGGACAACCTGCAGAGCCGAGCTGGCAGCCCGTGGTCAGAGGCTGAAGGAAAACCTGAGAAATGCCTGATACAGATCAGTACAAGAATGCAGAAACACTTCCCCCTCTCTGTGTGTGTTTAAAATGACCACAGCAAACCAAACCAAACCCATTTTTATCTTTTTACAGCTTCTAATGGAAACAATCTGATAGCAAAGACAAACACCACCGTGACTTAAGGATCATAGTTCTAACCTACTGAAACTGAATACAGAAGAATGTGGGTTATGCAGATCTTCTGCCAAAGGTTGACAATGGAGATCAAGTTTCCTCCTCCTCCTATCCCAAAAGTGAATTCTTCTTCGGTGTATTGGAATTTGTAGCTCTGATATGTTATAACCTTTATAACCTGCACTAGGAAAGCCATAGGAAAGACACAGGCAAACATGCCCAGTGCTGGAAGAAGGAAGACCTTTAGGGGTTTTTTGCCCCTGGGAAAACACCTTGTAGAGAGCAACCCTGTTTCAAAGGGCTTCTCAACCTGACTTTTCCAGTGTTAGATCCCAATTACACCAAGGTTAGAAACAATGTTTAAACAAGTTAGAGTTTAAATGGGCTGGAAACAGCCAGCTCAGGAATGATGCCTTCTGCTCCCAGCACAGGCTGGTCCCAATCCCCACTGAGGAGGCAGAGATGTGTGATACACCAGCCCTGCTTGTCCTGACCATCTCAAGAACACCTAAAAAGCTTTATTCACCTCCACCACAAGGTAACGCTCATTTCCAGCTTCACAATATGGGTTGAGGAATTGGTGTCTTTCCGTTCTCAGCTCCAGCAACTTCTTGCCATTCCCAAAGAGAAGCTGCTTATCCACCAATTTCCAAACCAGCAGAACACAAATGAAAGATTCAAAGACACTTTCTTTTTTATAAACTAACTATTCAGTGCCAGTAATTTAATCCAGAGGAAAAAGAACCATGGAAAGCCATCAACAATACTTTTTGTTAAGAGTTTAAGAGAACTGCTTATAACAAAGATGTAATTGCAGTAAGAGGCTGTCTGAATTCCTCACAGCATTGAATACAAAAGCTCATGAAGAGAACAACACAATTTTGGCAGCCTGTGAACTTGGGAGAGTTTGGCACGGCAAGGTTGCAAGTTAATCACTAGCACATTAGTACAAAGCCTGGACCAAGCTGCATGAGAAGGGAAAAAGCTGTTAGTGCTCCACGTCTTTGGGAAAGAAAAAGCATCAAGATCTGATCCTGCAACTCTCCCCAGCTCGGAGCACTCCATATCAAAGTTGACAATAGCACTGGAAATAAATCAGAGCCCCTCCAAAGAGGCCTTTCTGAACCTGCACAGCAACCAGAGTACAGCAATTGGGCTCGTTAACTGCTGTACTACACGTTTATATACGAGGATCCCAGCCAGAGGTTTGAAGCAGCAGCAAATGTGCACGTATTTCAAAGTGAAGATGAAGCCAAGTGCAAGAGATGGTGTTTTTTCAAGTAGCCCTCATTCCATGACATGGAGGAGTCCCTGACAATTAAGGTACGGTGGCTTAATGAACCTGCAGTCATCAACCGAGCTGCAGTGAGTGTGTACTCTGGTGCTCTACCTGCAAATCAAGCATGTTAGCTTAAAACAGCTACGTGTTGACATAGCGCATGCTGAGCTCCTTCAGCATCAGCCACTGAGCTATGCTGACACAATTCCCTAGAACACTAATGCTTTCGAGCCCTTTCCCATCTTGTGTGGTTGTAAAATCCTTTCAAGGAGTCAGAGGTATCTGATATTCCCAAACTGTCCCTGCCAATGCAGCCCAGGCCTCCTTAAAAACCCCATTATTACACATTCTGTCACGCCAAGCCCTCTCCAGAAGAGAGGATGAAGATGAGCTTTTCTACAATGAAAGGTTGCACAACTGGCTTAAACAAATCTAGTCTGCCAAGGGCAGAGACAATAGCCTCATTTTTCCCACCTGGCCCCAGCTGCACGCTCCCATTCCCTTCCTTCCACTGGCATCCACATACAATCATCGGGGTCAGGAGGTGATGTGTCTCCAAGCTGCCCTTCTTTTTTCCCTTCGCAGAGGCAGTTTTTAGCCAGTGCAGTTTCCTGATCCACAGGGATGCTCTGCAGTGCAACCATGAACTCCAGCAGATGGGAGGGAGTGAGGACAAGCAATTGCTTCCCCTTCACAGCAGTGTGATTTCAAGCTGTGTGGTGCTCGTGGTGCTGTGGTTGTGCTCCCAGGCCAGGGGAAAGCATCACTTAGATACACTTGGGGCACACTGCTCAGCTTTCAGCTGCGGCTTTGGTATAATCTGCAGCTAGCACTAGCACCCAAGCATGTCCCAAACACTAAAACAGTGAGTTCTGGCCTTAAAACCTTTGAAAGGTTGAAGTACAAATCAAAATTCACTCCATGATTCCTGCTAAGCAAACATCACTACGGTTGCTTCTCATTTTCCATGAGAAACTGCCAACTACCACCCTCCAAGCATCTCTAAACAGAAGAAGCTGCTTTAGATCCCGCTGCATCTGAAAAGCTTTCCAAGCTGAAGACAATACAGTTCACTGATTATGACCCCATCACAATTCCACAGCCCCTTAAAAGAGAGATTTACAGGACACTCCAACTACTGCACATGAAACTCAATCCCCTAACATTAAACTGAAGAACCAACTAGCTCCAGAATGACTTTTCAGGTCTTCATTTAGATGAGTAAAGTCAACCATTTGGACAGCACGTGCACACCTAAGTGCTAAGGCTCCACTATAGATACTTGACTACAGAAGCTAAAAAGCAGCTTCTGGAAAGAACAAACCCAATTGCTCGTTCTGAGGAGTGGGAGGAGCTGGTCATGATTTCAGCAATGGAAAACTCAAGTCTTTTGAGTAGCTTTGTTCCATTACAGCATACCTGGCACAAACAGCAAATCCACAACTTCCAGTTCCAATCACTACACTCATTTTGTGATGAAACAGGATTTTTCAACTCTGAAGCATTGCACAACCCATCTCTCCCAGTTTATTATTCACTATCACTTAATTGTGGATTATGAGGCACCATTTTTGACTTTGATTTTAAAGCTCCCTCAGCTTCCCGTCAAATATTGGGCAATAATCTGATTTCCTTGCAAATCTGCATTAAAGTTTCAAATTCAAATCTCAGTTCTACCCTCTGCTGTTATCTACCTTTAAAAGTGAATAGGATGGGAGGGAAAACACAGCCCGCAGTTGTAGCCAAGGTTCCTGCTGTACAAGTCACAGTGCCCTCGAGACTACCAATTATTAGGGAAAGAATCAACTATTCTGTACCAAAGTCACCAGCTCACCTGCACAAACAAGGGAAAGGGACCTCCTGGACAAGAAGGTCTCTTTTTCACACAGCTACTACTCGGAACAAAGCCACACTTGAAGGAAGATAAGCAGCCGATTACCTTTTGTCTCATGTTTGCAAGCAAATGGGAGAGAAACTCTTCCCCACCAAGGTACAGAACTATGAGGATACAATTCCTCACTCCAGCCTTTAAAGGGGAAAATATCCCTAACTTCTCCCTCATTTTCAAACACTCTCCTATTGGTACAAGGCTAACCTAAGGAACTCAATCCAAAGGATGGGGCTGATACTCCTGTTGGTTCACCAGGCTGTATTTCAGACTCTGGTTTTGAGATCAGTTATACAATCCCCATCCAAAAGCTGCTCACAATAGGAGTGTTAGTAAGTCTGACTGGATCTGTATCAACAGGTGCCAGCAAACAGCCTGCCAATTCCATGCAATTTTCCTTCCAAAGCCATTACACCAGCTGGCACTTTACCAAACTCCTTTAACCCCATGAAGCCTGAGTATCACTACAGTAAACATACAACAAAGCTGCACCTCGAGTACTGAGGATACAACAACGAGCTGCACTTGTGTTCCCTCATGTTCCAAGTACCACATTCAAGGCTGTCTGAAAAAGCAGAATGGAGGAATTTAAGCCACAGACTCACTTGCAGTGTGCTTGGGTTTAGGTCTCCATTAAGCTCTGCTATTAATACTCTGAAATAACGAGGATATGCTGTTAAAAGAAGAGAAAAACAGACCCCTACGAGAGGGAAATCAGCTGTGAAAATAACCAATACAATACATTAAAATAGAGATCCTCTCTATTTTATGTATTTTTCCTGATTTGACTGGAAAACCCCTTTATTCCTAGGTACCTTTTCCATTCATTTTCATTTTCTCAATGACAAAATAGGTGGTTTGGGCCTACAGCAGGATGGTAGGAGGAGCAGACTCCACACACACTCTGCTATTACTACCACTCTTGTTATCACCTCATTACTCAGTGTATGAAATAGCTCCAGGAGCACTTAGCAACCCAGGGGCACCCAATCAACTGAAGCTCACTAATGAAAGGCAAGCAGGAATGGAGCACCAGGGGACAACCCCCAAGCCCGAATGGAGCACGTAGGAAGCACTGCTCTGTTCTTTCACTATCGAAGGCCAGTGGCCAGGCTCCAAGCTCTTTGGTAATACTCCTGCCTGCCACCCTCCCTCCCTAGGACTGCACTTCCTGCTGCGAGCTCTGCTTTTCCACAACACACCCATCCAAAGCTACTTCCTTAGGACAAAGCTCCTCATCCACCTAAGCATTGCCTGTGGTCTCAACCGTATTTAACAAGCCCTCTGGTTTCTTTAACACTCTGTTAAAAATCATTCAAACCAATCTAAACGCAGTGACTCGTTGTAGACGTTCTACTTACCAATACAAATCTATTAGCCATAGGATCATGGAATCACCACAGAATCCCAGCCTGGTTTGGGCTGGAAGGGACCTTAAAGCTCATACAGTTCCAACCCCCTGCCATGGGCAGGGACCCCTTCCACTGGAGCAGCTTGCTCCAAGCCCCTGTGTCCAACCTGGC
>JBCJKH010071042.1:42363-52944 GCA_039877255.1 Loriculus beryllinus
GTCTGTCGTCGTGTGGGAGATGCTCCAGTCCCTGATCATCCTCGTGGCCTCCTCTGGACTTGTTCCAACAGTTCCATGTCCACTGTCACCTTACTGCTGGTGTTGCCACTCATTTGCTGTCAGGGGTTCGCTGCCTTCTTGGTGCTGAGAACTGCACTGGTGTGTTTGGAGAGCTCCTCAAGTCTACAGATGAAATTGTGCCTGTTCCTCCCATTTTCTTGTCAAGCACAGATCGCAGCAGCAGCGCGTTTGTGTACCTTTACCCCTGGCCTCACTATTTAGCTCTTCAGGATGGAAGAGAATGAGTTTAGGCCCAACCTTCTGATTATTGTGTTCCTTGTGCTTAAGGGCAGAATTTAAGTTGCCAAAAGCAGATGTTTGCTTGCTCCTTTTTTAGCTCGCAGAGTACTTTCTGCATGCTTGATTGATGGATGTCCCTGTTACATTAATAGTTGGGCTTTGCAGAAAGCTGTTATTACCAGGAGAATCTGGTGTGGGTTTCAGTTTTTCTTCTTGCATTGAAAATCCATTATTAATGTCTTTTTGAGGAAAAAAAGAAAAAAGAAGCTTCAATTCAGGCATTTTACTTTGCTTTCTTGGGCTCCTTTGCAACTGTCTTCTCTGAGGCAGTTTTAAAATCAATATTACAAGTGTTCTTTATGTTTTACTGTGTGGTTGAGGGTTGCTGCGTCTTGCTATCGATTTCTGATTGTGTTGAAGGACATTTGGGTGCATGCAGATTGCCACGTGATGGATTATTGTCATCCCAATTGTCACCGAGCTGGGAAGCACAAATGGGAAAGAGCAGCAACAGAAGTTTTCTGTGTGGGGAGGGTTTGCACATGCCTCAAGCTCTTGTGCAGCAGCATGATGAACAGTCCTCCAGGGCTTTCCAGGCAGGTATGGACATGTTTGTTGCTTGACCTGCCCATGGGTAGGCTGCTGCCAAGCCTTTTGTGCATGGCCCTCAAGCCAGCTCCATATCTGCCAGATGCTTTGGTTGCAACAGCATGTAGGTGATCTGGATATACAGTGAATTGTTGCCAACTGGATTGGATTTATCTTCTTTAAAATGCATCTTGTGGACATGTAAAACTTGCTGTGCTTCGTGGAGGCCAGGTTTGGTTTTTAAGCAGTCATACAATGATTTGGGTGTAAAGGGGCCTTAAAACTCATCCAGTTCCATAAGCATGGACACCTTCTACTAGACCAGATTGCTCAAAGCCTCATCCAGCCTGGCCTTGAATTAGTTGTAGTTTATTCATTCATGCTGGGGAATCATAGAATCTCAGGTTGGAAGGGAGCTCAAGGATCATCTGGTCCAACCTTTCTTAACAAAGCATGTTTACCCTCTCTAATACTGGGGAGTCACCACTTCTCTGGAGAGATTATTCCAATGGCTGATTGTTTTCATCATGAAGTTTTTCCTCATGTCCAGTCAGAAAAGACCCCTTGTCTTTTCCATGGGACTTCTTGTACAAAAAGTCTCCATCTTTTTTGTAGCCACCCTTTAAATACTGGAACTTTAAATCCTGCAGACCAGAGCAAAAAGAAGGCAGAGGCACTGGTGCTGTGTCTGTGGAGGAGCAGCACAGGGTGCGGGTGTTCTGAACATGCCTGCAGGGGACACAGACAGCCCAAGATCTCCCTGGCCTCCAGTGCTGCTGTCTGCTGGAGCTGGTGGTTGGGAGGGGTGACATGTACAACCGTGGGCAGGCTCCGACCTTGCTGCTGGGACCTAGTTAGCAATTCTGTTGATGTTCTGGAAAGGAAAATGTAATTCAGGCCACCTTCTCCTCCAAGCTGACCCTGAGAATCTGGGAGGAGAGCAGCTACTGAATAATTGGGGCCTTTTTTTTTTTCCCTTTGTGCTGGAGTTACTGCTCAGTGGTGAACTGTGCTGTAAAGTGTTACTCGTTTCCTTGAACGTATTGGTCCAAGTGTACTTTGTGTTAATACAGTGCCATCAATTGCAGGCTCATTAATCACAGCATGCCGCAGCGCATCACTGTCTCGCCTTATTCCGCGGGTGCTGTGGCTGGTTGGGTCCCCTGTAGCCCGGGGTGAAGGTGGTGGCTGGAGCACTGCCCTGTACTCCTATGCTCCTTTCAGCTTGTGCTTTATGTTGGCACAGCTCTTACCCTGTAAGATCCAGCAGCATTTGCCAGCACTGCCACAACTGCGGGGTGCAGCCACACTGCTGTGGAGGAGAGCAACGCAGGTGCACCCGGGAAAAAGTGGGTTTGTCAAAGGGAAGTTTTGACACACCATATCCCTGCTGCTGCCGTTCCCTTCTGGGTCCATAGAGGTCCTGGCTTTGCAGTGAATCCCTTGAGCCAGAGCTGCTGCGCTGCAGGATGTGCTGTGTGGTGATGCTGTGTCTCTGTCTCCGTGGCAGAGCTTTCAGCCTTCCTGGCAATGTAAATTCTCCTGGCTGCATTCTAAAATTACAGTGAGTTATTGATTTATCTTTGAGAGGATTTCCTTCCCGAGGGACATTTCTGACTGGTTTAATGATTTAGTTCCTCTGCAAGTGCAGGATCCAGAGCGGAGCAGAGCCACCCTCCTGCCCTGAGCCTGCAGCCCAGGACTGTGCTCCCACCGCTTCCTCTGCAAGCCCATTTCTATTCCAAAGCTGGCATGAAGTTATGCTGCTATTCCTGCAGGGACAACTGTGAATAAAAGGGCATTTTCAGCTTTCACTGTGAGTCTTAGACTAGCCTTTATGCTGTGGCACCAGCGTTGTTATCTTTGACTTGTTGCAAACAGCTTTGAGACTGGCACATGGGAAGCATGAAGCTGTGCCAGCATTAATGCACCCAGGCTCCTGAGAACATCTGAATTCCCTGAAGTGGGATGTGATGGGAACTGGATCATGCAAACATCTCTTTTCCTAAAGGTGCAGAGTGCAGCCTCTCTTTGCTTTCTGCTGACTCGTCCTTGGAGCATCTCTGAAAATCAGGCCAGGCAAGTTCACTTGCAATCTCCTGCTTGTACTCCTGAGGAGGCAAAGCGAATTCTCTACTTTAACTCCCATTTTTCTCCCTGAAGCCCTGAAATGGCAGTCCACGGCTTGTGGGTCAGCTGGTGAGCCTTTAGGAGTTGGGCTGAATGTTTTACCTACTGTCTGTGGAAGGGAAGTGTCATGCTCTGTGTCCCTGGGTGCCTGTCTCCAGCCATGGCTCATCTAAAGCACCTCCCTATGGGTTTCCACATCTAACCCCACAGTGGATCTGGATCCCATCTCAGCTGCAGCATGCACAGGGATGAAATGTGAGGCTGCTCATGTGGTTATAAGCCAGCATCCCTTGGTCTGGCCCAGAGAGAATGATATTTTATTTGCCTGTGAACCAAATGTGCCACAAATTCTTTCTTAGTGATCTACCTGTGTGATAAAACAAGGCCTTAGTGTCTGTCTGAAGTACTGCAGTGGTGACAAGTTTTTTTGACAATTAGGCTAATGTCACTTATGACTGCAATAGCTATAGAAACCTGGCTTTAAATTGAAGCTTCAGGAAGCACTATACCAATATTCTCTCCAAGGCTGCTTCTTATTTCAGTTTTTATTATTCAAATTCATTCTCACTATAGCTTGGCAGTGTAGCTGGCAGACAGGCTTCTCCAATATGTTCTGCTAGTCTCATAGAATCCCAGGCTGGTTTGGATTGGAAAGGACCTTAAAGCTCATAGAGTTCCAGCCCCCTGCCATGGGGGGGGGGCTTCCACTTAGGGGCTTCCACTAACCTTCCACTTAGAGCAGCTTGCTCCAGGCTCCATCCAGCCTGGCCACTGGAGCTGCTCTCAGGTCTCCCCTTCAGGAGCCTTCTCTTGTCCAGGCTGCCCCAGCCCAGCTCTCTCAACCTGGCTCCAGAGCAGAGCTGCTCCAGCCCTCACAGCATCTTCCTGGTCTCCTCTGGATGCAGCTGCTCTATACCCACTGCTCAGCTTAGGTATGTGCATAAGCTGGGGAGGCAGAATTCACCTGTCCCAAGGGACATTTCTACAATAAATCAGAGTGCTCAAATTAGCTCCTTATTTGAGGCACACTGAGCAAAACCTTGACTGCAGCTGCAGTCTGTGGACTGCAAGATTATGTGGTTTATACATAATGGGGTCTGTGAACACAGCTGAGGGCAGCAGCCTCTTGTCAAGAAGCCGGTGTCTCTCCATGATAGATGAAACGGGTAAGACTGGGAGCAGCTGGGTGAGAAGCAGGGAGGGGGGCCATGTGAGTGTGATTCACACCATGGCTGTTCAATCTCCAGTCTCCAAAAGTGGCCCCCAAAAAGGCACGACTGAGGGCATTGTACCGCTGAAGGTTGGCTGTTGTGTTCGTCTCTGAGCCTGTGTGTGTATAAATCACCCCAAAGCAGGTCTGCCCCTCGATGGATGGAAAAGTTGTATTATTATATGAATCATTACTACCATAATTGTTGTCTTTGTTATTATTAATATTATTATGCCTCGGAGCGGTGCATGCTCATCAGTGTATATTGGGTCAGAGAAGGATCCAGGCTGCACAGTAGATTCAGTATTGCTTTGTTGGAGCATTTGGTTTCTTTGGCCAGGAGAGGTCTGGGAAAACAAGAGGTAAATCACCTCATTTCTCATGCTCTGCAATACCCAGGCATCCTTCACTGTCCCCTGGAGGGATGCATTTCTGTTATAGCCTTTAGCAAGAGTCACATACCTGGCTGGATCTCCAGTAGTCTGGGTGACCGAGGAACCTGTATGGGGAAGACATCAAAACTCAGGGTTTAGATTATGATGCCCATTCTTTTTTCAAACACCTGCCAAAATAAAGCCAAGGTGGGAACACATCCTACCTGATGCCAACATCCCTGTTTTTCCCCATGGTCCCAGTTATGGATTTCCTGCAGTCCTGAGAAGCGGCATTTATCAATCCTAAGCAAACAGCATTCCCACAGGACACATCAACCTCATGCTCTCAACCTCATTTCTATCACTACCTTCTAGTTTAGGATCAGTTGGGGTTGGGGAATTGAAGCAGAGGTGATGTCTAATGAGGCAGTCAATGGATCAGTGGAGTCATAAAACACAGGAGAACCTGTAACTGGTTTCCAAACTGGATATTTAATCTGTCTTTAGCTTCTTAACATTGCATTTATTAGTGCTGATGCTTTGATTTACAACCTGTGCCTTGCCCGACTGGTGCTGCAGCTGGTGAAAGTTTGCAGCTTAACTGTTGCATTGCCTAATTCTCCACCGACTTGGAAGCCTGATGCACTGAGAAGCATGGTTGTTGGATTTCAGGTGCATTTTGTCTATTTTTTCCTATTAAAGCCTGTAGAAAGCATGCGGGTTTGGCTCCTTCCTTGCAGGAAAAACTCTGGGGGCACACAGAGGCTTTGAGTACAGCAGTATTTAAAGCTGTGGGTAGCTAGCTTCTGCCAGTAAATGCAGTCCTTGCACATGTGGTGAGTGGAAGAAGTGACTGAGATTTTGCATCTTTGCCCAGCTTGGAGGCGAGAAGCAGCACAGCTGCTCAAACTGTGAGCATGGGGTAAGAGGGGAGGCAATGGGAGGATGTCACCACATATCACAGATAGACATTTCTAGTAACCAGTGCATGCTGCATGGCTTAGGCAAAGCTCATGCGTAATTTACCACCAGACATATGTTGGGTAGCTCACCCGTTGCTTGGTCACAGGGCTTGAAGTCTCCTTTTACTTCTTTGCTTTTGTCCAAACAGAAGCAACCAGAAGCATTGATCTTATGATCTGTCTCTATGGGTGATCTCCTGGAGAAGTTTCTTACAGTTAATTCACTTAAACTGATGTTCTGGCTGAACTTCTCTCTTGGCTCTGTACGTCTGAGAACCTGGATTTGGTCCTACCAGTGCCCCACATCTAAATTGCACGAGATGCTTTGAGTTACCTGCAACAGGACTCCTGGTACAGGCTCTTCTGGCTTTGTTCAGCAGATGGATGTCCAGAGGTGCCAAACAGGCTGACATTCCTAGCATCCCCAAAGACACCAGTGCCTTTGGAAACTCAAGTCCTCAAGTCAGTAAATTACAGACTCATTAAACCATGATGGCATTACCCAGAGGCTGACCAAGGCGCAACCATTATTGCACATGGCCTTGTGTGGATATGGAGCTGCAGATAGGCCTTTGCCATGCTGAATTAACAATCCAGATGGGTTTATGCAGAGCCCAGAGGCTGAGCTCTGGGAAACAGTGTGGGTGGAAGGGGAGGATCAGGAACCAAACCATACCCACTGTTTAGGGGCATTGATGTAACAAATTCCTTGTTAGCTAGTGTTTGCTTTAGACCATGCTGGTGTTCATTAGTTATGTAAAGCTGCTTGAATATGAAAATCAAGTCTCAGATCAGCCAAACTAACCTGTCATGAAGTCCACGAACAAACAAACAAGTGTTTAGAGGTTTAGAGAGATGCAAAACCCACCCTCTGCTTGGAGCACCTGAGCTGGGAGAAAGGGTATGGTTGCTAGTCCAGGACTGCGCATCAAGTCCTATCTGATCTCCCAGACAACACATTGGCTCCTTGCCTCCTCCTTCTCTTGCCCAAGGGATGTTTTGACTCCAGCACTGCGCAAAGAGAAAGGCATATGTGACCTAAATCAGGTTTTACTTCTGCTCACATCCCTCCAGCTTGAGTAAACAGCAGAGGATGTGACTGAGAGCACATACAGTTGGTGCCTCATCAACGCCTCTTCTCTGCTCCAGGTTTTCTTCTCCCTTCCCCAGAGGTGAGTTTGACTCACTCTGTATTTAGAGAGATGCTTCCCCTTTCCCCACACTGCTCATTAAACCTCCCTGATCAGCCCATCCCCACCTCTGCAGCTTTTCTTGTTCACCAAGTAGCTTTGTCTTAACCTTCCTCCCAAGCCAAACCCCACCGGTGGGCTGGGAAAGGATGGGAAAAGCCCCAGATTCTGACAAAACAAACACAAAAGAGGGCTCACTTGATCAGCCTGAGTGCCAGCCCCACCCTGGGGTGTGGAATAAACACGGGTAAGTATTTATCCATCACTCAGCATCCAAATATTTGTTTCTCCTTGTCACAAGGGCACACACTCATATTCATGCTGCTTGTCAGGTGCTTTCCTTCCCAGTGAACCTGGGCACATTTTTGTCTGCTAAGGCAGGGGAGAAAAGAGATTCTGACTGCTTTATATGTTATAAATACACTAGGATTTCTGCAATTTGATGTCTAGATCCACCAGGATATTTAGTTTTGATCTTCCAACTAAGCACTCTTCGTCACCTATCCATTTATATTCATGCACTTCCAAATGTTTGCATAACTATGTGTGTGTAGCACATGTATTCGCTGGAAATGATAATCTGGATGCCTTGGCATAAATAATGCATAAGGCTGATGTTTGCAGAAGTGAAGATGTGGCACATGATGCCGTTTAAATCTTTGCATACAAACATACACATCTCTTCTCCATCTGTCTAGTTATGAACATGCAGGTATATAGGTGTGCTTAAAACCAATGTGGTTTTGTATGGGAATGCAAATGAATTAAGTTAGCACACAGTCATAGTAAACATCATCAGAACCATTTAATTCAAAGTCATATGCCTGTTGTATTTAAATCCATATGAATCTGATGCACACATCAAGTCTGAGCACCTTGATGCAACTACCAAGGGGAGAATGAAACGTCCTTTTACGACTAAGGAGAAGTTCCTGGTTGGCCCTATGACCACTAAAGTGCTTCACCCACTGACAGACTGAATTAAGGTGCGGGTAAAATGTGGAGCTGTGTCACCTAGGAGGAAAGCTTTCAGTAATGATGAGCACACACAACATGTGATAACTACCTTTTGATCTGTCCCAGCTTTATGGGCATTAGAGGAAATGTCTTTAGGGCATGTGAGTTTGAAATGGTGACCATGGCAATCAGATAAGGTTGTTCAGTAAGAAGCTTGGTTTCCTTCCTAAAATGGTCATGATGACCTGGGATGTGATGAATAAGAACAGATGGGCTGCTAAAGGTTGAGGAAAAAGCCTCAGAGGAAGGATTTTTCAGTATCTTTAAGGGTTTAAAAGGGAGGGGATTTTTCAGCTAATTGAGTAATTTATGGAGCTGGCATTTCATCCAAAAGTGATTCTCCATTGCCCTGGTGAGAGTTTGAATTAGCAACTTGGAGAAGCATTAAAACAACACGGGGCTTCTTGATCTGGCCCAAGTCTGGCTGCCCCTGTGCTCACAGGTAATTAGGGACATGTTCTATCTCAGTGGCAATCTACTTTTATAGTCTTTGTGACACTACTTTGCTAAGTAGACACAAGACTTTACTGAGATGTCACTGCAGCATCTGCAACATGCTAGAGGGTCCACATTGCAGCTTAACTGCAAGAGAAAGGTAGGTGATGCTCAGCTCCCAGAGAAAGCAGGGCCTTTAGACACCAGTGGCAAAGTGTCCATGTGCTGTTGACTCGTTGACTGGAAAGGGAGCTGAGGTCAGGCAGTTCTGGAGATCTTCTCTGCTTTCTGTGTTTTAAGATGGATAGAAAGCACAACTCATCTTAGTCACACCAGAAAGTGGTTTAATACAACACATAGAATCATAGAATTGTTTAGGTTGGAACAGACCTTGATGATCTTAAAGGCCAACTGTTAACCCAGCACTGCCAAGTCCACCACTAAACCATGTCTCTAAGGGCCTAATCCACACGTCTTTTAAACCCCTCCACGGATGATGCCTCAACCACTTCCCTGGGGAGGCTGTTCCAGTGCTTGACAGCCCTTTTGATGAAGGAATTTTTCCTAATATCCAATCTAAAGCTCCCCTGGAGCAGCTTGAGGCCCACTTGAAGTCATCTTTTTACTGTTTATTACTGCGGGCTCTTAATGTGCTCTTCTTCCACAGGCATACCTACCCACCAGTAAAATAGACATAGAGTTTTCGAATCATACAATAGTTAGGGTTGGAAAGAACCTTAAGATCATCCACTTCCAACCCCCTGCTATGGGCAGGGACACCTCACACTAAACCGTGTCACTCAAGGCTCTGTCCAACCTGGCCTTGAACACTGCCAAGGATGGAGCACTCACCATTTCTTTTGGCAACCCATTCCAGTGCCTCACCGTTCTCAAAGTAAAGAATTTCTTCCTTATATCTAACCTGAACTTCCCCTGTTTCAGTTTGAACCCATCACCCCTTGTCCTAACACATAAATTTGCATTTTCCAGCCAAGAACTCTTTGTGGTCCCAGACCAAAGCCATTACATGGCATGGTGCTCTTCCAGCCATATGTACATCACCAGTCACATAGCAGGCCAAAAAAATACCTTCCTCTCCCTTTTTCCTGAAGCCATCAGAACAATCAAGGAAGTCTGGGAGGTCAAGGTAGGTTTTCCAGCCATGTGTGTCAAGTTCCATTGAAGATATGGTGTGTTCTATCAGATAAGAGGAGGTATGCTGGCTCCTGACCTGAAATCCCATGGCACAGGCTGTCACAATTTCCAAGAGGTCTCAAAGGTAGCAGTGTCAGTCAGCGTGCTGGAGCTGACCTGCAGCACTTCTATAATTGGGGACACACCTCTGAAGCTATAAATGTAATTGCCTCTTGAGAGATTACTGAGATAGAGAAAGAAGGCCATCCGTTGATTGGGACTGTACTCAACCCTCTAAGTAGACTGGCAATGATGTCTACTGAGAAGACATTATATGTGGCTGTTGTCCAGAAACTGGGCTCTTCTGTAGCCCATAGATTACTGCTCTTTAACCATCAGTCAGACCCTCTTACCATCATCCCACTTCTGATAAAGGTATCTCTGAAGTTAGCATGAGTCAATACCTGTTCTGCACTAAAAGTGGGCCAGCTTTCAGTGACGAGGTCCTCCGGTGTTCTTCCTTGGGTGGTTTTGCTATAGGGACGGAACAGAGAGGGGCAAGTCTTTTGGGGAACCCCTATAAGGTGGCTGGGGGTTGGCCAAGGCTCTTTGATAGGCTTTAAGGTCTTCAGCGCCATCTACTGCCACCCTAAATCTTGGCTCCCTTGTCATCCCTCCAGGAACGTGTTTAGAGGATATTTTTCAGGCTTATAGGATGGGGATGATTAGTAGCTGTATCTATTGCCCTGCTGTTCCTATGGACTAAGTACAAGTTACAAGTCATGTTAGTGTCTGAAAGCAAAAAAAAAGTGGTGCTATTTTCCTTACAAATTCATGCAAAGGCCAAGAAAAAGACTGTTATATGGCAGCAAGCAAAAACCAGACAAGAAACAATAGTTGGGAGCTACAGTGCTGTTCTTTCTGATCAGCTTCTGCCTATAGAATGTTCTCCACTGTCAGCGTAAAGTTTCAAAGTGAGGGTTAAGTAGACCATTCAGCAAAGGTCAGAGGGCAAAGAGATAAAGTGGCTATCATTTTGGGTTCATTGACTTGCCAGTGATCAGATACTAAACATCTCTCACATGAAGCATCAAAGAAATGTTAGGTGAACCTGTGATAGGATAGGTGTGGCTGAATCAAAGGATCTGCCTCTATGTTGGAGCGGGTCCAGAGAAGGGCAATGGAGCTGGTGCAGGGCCTGGAGCCCAAGGGTGATGGGGAAGGGCTGAGGGACCTGGGGG
>JBCJKH010071044.1:0-35457 GCA_039877255.1 Loriculus beryllinus
GGATAAAATTGTAACTATATACCTGCAGCGACATGTCACACGTTGTCAGAGATGCTGCCTCTAGTAAAATAACTAACACATTCAGGTTTGTCTGAACGCTATATTCAGATACATACCCCATTTGCCATTCTATCTTCCATTACAGGGAAAAGAAGGTTCATAGTACTCGTTTTTCCCCTAGAACTGTAGCGTGATGCTTTGCGAAACTGATGAAGAGCTTCAAAGTATTGAAGTATTTAATGACATAATGAAACATTCAACACTATCTACTTGTTAATTATACACTTTTTAAAAGATAGAGATCACCATTTCTATGTAAAGTCCTTGCTAAAATTCCACAAGCTATTAATTTCTCTGCTTTGAGGTGTCCCATTTTATAAATGAATAATAACCCAGAAGTCATCTGTCAAAACCAGTACTGGAACAGCTATTTCAAGAAGTTGTAACAGCAAAAGAGATGACCCACAATCAGCCTTTTTACATCGCTTCTGGAGTTTGAATTCTCTTTAGTTTAAAAGTCTGCTGATCTGAACATGTTGTATGCCAGCAACAAAGACTCTCTGGGTGTCTGCTGTAACCTGCTTTGGAGCTGTGTACAAGTATATCAGCAAGGAACAGCAGAGCTCTTTCAATTAAAGACCTGACACAATATGAAAGCCCACAAACGGTTCTTGTGAACACTGAACATTAGTTCTTGATTGTCCAACTAACTCCGCAGCGACCCTAATTGCAGAACTGGGATGCCTTAAACGAAGCTGCTGCCTCCAGTTTGATTTATTACCTACTGCAAGAATAAAGGGCCAAGAGAGGCAGCACTGAGGAGCAGCACAGGCTGTACACATGTAAGATTAGGAAACAACGGGGTACAAGACAAAACCGATCTTGGGAATGCAGCTGTTGGATTTTGTTTTCTAATACAGCTGAAATCCTGGACGCCAGCAGAAAACAGAGCTTTTGGTCATGGTGACTGCCTCTACTGATGCTACAAGACATGAGCATCACATCTAGCATGAAAAAAGAACAAGGTCCTCCATGAGTAAACCTCCTCCAACGCTAAGAGCAGTCACAATGGCTTTGCTTTTACAAGCCCAGCCGCCATCCCAAGCCACATTGTTCCCATTCTGCCTCTTAACCACCAAGCCCAGGGCTGGCTTGAGGGAGCGCCAGCTCTGGAAACTGCTGTGGGCAGAGCTGCTCCTCGCTGCCAACCAAGCTGAAAGCTTGATTGTTCAGTCACGAGGTGCCTAATGCACCAAAGACAAACGTCTGGGAGATTTATGTGATTCCTTAATCTTTCATCTCTCATTAAATCACCCCCACGGCCGATTTAACACAGCCTGCACCATGCTTCACAGTAGGCATGGAAAACTGATGGAATACAGAAGGCATGCTCGTACAGCTGCAAGGTTTTACCAGTTTAGAAACAGTTTAGAATATTTTGGTACTAATATTACAGCTTGTTTTGCTCCACACTTTACTTCATAATTAATGATACCAAACTAGTGGTGGCTGTAAACCAAAACATTTCCTTCCTTCAGTGTGATTTGTATGGACACAATAAATACAACAAGTGAAATGCCAGATTTGAATGCCAAGAGCCGCACATTAGGTATTTTAGTATATTTTGGACTTAAGTCTAAGCTTTCAGTTGTGTTTGAGAAACCTTACACATACTAATGAAACTAATGAGCCTTATTTGCCAGTAAACTCAATCCACGCACTAATTCCACTGTTGCCAAAAGACAGTATTTATTTTCTTCATGATGGGAAGAAGTGAGGCCAGGATGACACTGAGCAAGCTGTTTGAAATACGAACAGAGCCATATCCCAAGTACTAAACTACAGGAAATAAACCTCCTATGATACCTGTTTGGGTACAACCCTGAGAAGAGAATTGTTTCATAATTGCCAATACAACAGGGACAATCACATAATTCTGTATTTGCTTACATTTGCAACAGTCACTAAAAAGATGACAGAAGTCTTTGATACGAACTTTCACACAATCATGATTCCCAATGTTTTTTGCAACTCTTACCCAATTACATACATCTTATTAAAGGGACATCTGCTATAAACTTCAGTATCGCTTTCCTGAGCTCATCAATCACTGGAAACATAGTTTCTTCCCAAAGTAACTGCAAGTTCTCAAGAAGAAAAACAACATACACAAAAACAAAGCTCTGCACTACATCCCTAATTAGTTAGAAATGTATTGCCCCTGTAAGACAACATACACACAGAGAAGCCAATAGGCAGAAGATGGTTTTTATCTGCAGTATGTTAGAAGGGTACATTGCTTACTCATAACATGCAGATTAATTTCTAAGGTTTGGCAGATATCAAAATTACATGGTTGAGTGAATAACACAAGTTATAGTAATTCATTCCAAATAGCAAAAGTGGCATTTAGAGGAAATACCTGTGGACTCAGAAGTAGGCAGTATATACATAGCTAAATATGAAACCATGGAAACATGTCATTTAATTACAAATGAATTATTTACACTTACAGTAAGACATTTAGAGAAGAAAATAACTGAAACAAAGAAGTTGTTGAGATGGGAGATTTGCAGCAGGAAAACCTGTATGGCAAGAGGCAGTGCAATGTGTCACCATACACTCACTGCAACTTTTAAAGGTATATTTTGAGCATAAATTCAGGAAGATTTAACTAATTGTACCCCTATCAGTTTACTAATTCAGCACTAGGCTTTCACATACAGCCCTTCTTAGCTTACCCATCCTGGTTCCTACTGCTTTGCCAGCTCAAACATTCTTACTCTCAGGAAAACTCTGCATCAGCAATGCAGAGCTGACATAGTGATGATTTCCTAAGTCATGGTTAAGTGACCACTTTAATTTGACACATGGCACATTGCTGTCAAAACCACTGGCTCCAGCCACTTGCTTCTATGTC
This sequence comes from Loriculus beryllinus, assembly GCA_039877255.1. Taxonomy (NCBI): domain Eukaryota; kingdom Metazoa; phylum Chordata; class Aves; order Psittaciformes; family Psittacidae; genus Loriculus; species Loriculus beryllinus. The sequence continues at coordinate 2,921 of JBCJKH010071044.1, forward strand.
TTAACATTTATGCAGTCAGTTTTTTTTGGCAAGGCTGGGTTTTAGCTAGACCAATTCCCCGAGCTAGCTCAACACACACAGCATGAAAGTTCATGAAGCACAAAAATAGAACAACTACAAGACCACCACAGTAGCCTAGATTCATGCTAGATTTATACTAGATAAAGCAGATGGGATAACAACCTATACGAATGTTAAAATGTAATCCATCATGCATAGTTAAGTCTTCGGTTTATCTAAGTGGCTGACAAATATTTCAAATAATTTTTCAAGTATAGACAACATTCCTACACTTTAATCTTTATCTTAAAATGCTCCCCAAAATTTAACCTATGTTTGAGTTCTAAGTTCTTAGAATAATTGCTATTTTTGTTATTAAGTCATATAGAACCTTGATTCTGAAAGTAGCATACAAGCATTTTCCACTGTATGGTCATGACAGATTTGTGCAGTTTTTCCTGGCTCCCTGAAGCAGCAATAGAAGCAGTATTTCTTACTTTCTGTCAGACAGAGTGAGTCGTATTCTCATGATGTGGAAAGATAAACACTATTTCCTATCCCATATATTTACTAAAAGCAATACATTAGCTCAAGTGCAAAAATGAGGCAGGGCTGTCAGTGATGTGTTAGCTGAGATCCATCCCAGAATATTGCTTGCAACAGGCCGAGAATTTTCAAGCAGCAATAAGGGCCTGGAATTCAGTAACCCACGACTCAAACCCAAGAAAAACCCGTCAGAGATTGCAACTCATTCCTACTTGCCATGGAACATGCACAAAGGGTCTGCAGCCCAGAAGTGAAGCAAATTGATTTCTGTCATTGCTGTCTTTTCAGCCTATTTTTATGCAAGGCTTTACTGTAGGACATGTTAGCACTTTAGAAGAGATCGCAAAGGCCACTGGAAAGAATTAAAACATTGTGTGATCGCACATCAAATCTGTAACTTGTTAAGGAAAACAACCACCAAGATTTGAGCTTCTGTTGACAGATTATAAAAACACAGATTAATAGGTAAAATAAGAAAACTTTTTCATATGTGTTAAAAAATAATAGAGCCTTTATGAATATTTCTTGAGAAGAAACCGCTGAAACCACTTTCTTCTTAGCTTTAAAGATTTTCTGACATAAATAATAACTATTTTCCCTAACTGCCCCCCTTCTTACATACAGCACAACAAAGCAATTCAGCATTTTTATAATAAGCATTTAACATCATTAGAAACCAGGCTTTTACAAAGTGTGCGCAATGTGCTTAATGGCTACTTGGGATGCTGTGTTATTCCAAATCTGGTAGAAGTACTGGTGGATCTATCCATTCTAAAAGACAATTTACTGCTAGAGACGTAGTACAGATCACCCCACCAATGATACGGATGAATTAGAACAGACTTTTTTTTTCCAGGAAGAATTAAGTATAGGCCAGAAATATAATTTCTATATATTAATATATCACATTATATATCAACATATTAATATTTTATATTCTTAAAATAAATTATATATTTATACATTATAATATACTTACCATGATATATTATTATATCTTTTTATATATTATATATATTATGTATTTTAAATATATTATATATTATATATATTAAATGAATTTAATATTAATCTGCATAGCTGTAACACTCCCAGCATTCCAGTGAGTCAGAGGTGTAGGGGGAAGAGGTAGAAACCCCAACCAACAAGAACCAGACACTTGGTTTGGCATCCAGCCTCAAAGGACATCTGGGAGCAGTTTGTCACTAGATACATAATGGATGAAGCACAGATCTTCATTCACTGGGCAGCAAGGCAGTTGGTTGACAGTCAGGTCCCCATTTCCAAACCACACTGGCATAAGAATGGAGCCCCATGCATCCATGCATACAAGCAAAACACAATCAGAGCAAGGAGTGCCACTGAGTGGTTTCCATGAACCCATATAGAGATAAGACACAGATACCAAAACCAAAGCACTTCAACAGGACAAGACTTCTTTGCATGCTATGATGTTCATACAACGATGATGGAAACGGTAAGAGCTGAGAACCGGTGACAACACCACAAGGTTTATTGAGCAGAGAACATGATCCAGAAAGCTTGTGGCAAGCCACCTCACTTAAGTAGTTTCCCCAGCGCTACAATCTATGTTTATGCATCTCTTGCTTCCAAAGTCACGTAATTCAGGCATTCAATGTTGCCTGCAAGTTCTAATGGATCAATGCCTGCACTTGGCAATGTTTCTCCTTAGGCCTCAGTTTAGTAATAAAAGTTAATCCATAGCTAGTTTGAAGCAACAAAAAAGTCACTTTTTCCCTTGCAAGGTTTGGATTTAAGTCCTTACAATCAATAGGCTGAATAATGCCCTTTTTATATAATGCAGCTCATGCATTGCATCTCACCCACACTCCTTAAATGCTGTTTAATATTTCTGACTGTGAATATTCCATTATTTCAGCCAAAAATAGTCTTTATTTTCAATCATTGTATGCCTTGTAATGCTGCGCACTGCAGCGTGCTTAAATACTTTGCGAGTTGAGTAAAATAATGCAGTAAAACTGTATGAAAGCAAGTGATTTCTATAAAACTGCATGCTCTCTCTGTAAACAATGTGAAACTATTACAGATGTGAACGCAAAATAACACATCCCAGTGGATTCCAATTGGCACGCAAAGAGATGAGTTGTACATGAGTTACATTGAAGTGTTGTAATCCGTGTAGAACTAATTTCAGGCTTCAAAGGTTAAAAAAGTGCATCCCACGTACAGAATAGTATCATACATCAACAAACTCTTACATAAGGAATCAAACCTCCATTAGTGCCTGGATGCAACAAGAACTTTCAGTGTGGCAGGAACTTTGCTTTAAAGCTGTCATGATTAATCTGCAAATAGGTCAATCATCAATTCAGTTGAAATGGGACTAAACTGTGTCTTAGGCAAATGGCCAGGGTTAGTCACAACACACCCCAGCTAGAGTCTTGCCATAGACTGTTTCTTTGCAAAATGAGTCTTTTCGCCAGTCTGGGTAAAAACATTCCTCCAAATTGGAGGGCAAACCTACAACTACAGTCCACAGTTTCAGTGCAGCAGGAATCCTCTTGTGACACAGGCTGGCTGTGCTTGATAGGAAGGAAACAAGGTAAACAACTTCAACCTGCCAAATACTTCACTAGAGAAAGGAACATTAGTCTATAGTTTCGCATCTGCTTCATATAAGTTTAAACCAGCATCACTGCTTAAAGAAACACTTCTGTTACCTGCCTCTCTCCCCAGCTGATTATTCCTGACCTGGATCAGACCCTTCTTTTTACTGCTGCTTGCAGCTGAGTGGGCACGTAGGGATTCAGTCAAGGATTCCCTCCTTGGCACATTACTGGTGCTTATATGCTGATGCAGTGGAAAGCCCTTGGATGAGCTGATGCGCAGACAATTAGCAAAGCAACTGCACGAACAGCATCTCTAGGGCAGGAGCAGACGGCTTTCAACTTGGAGCAGCATACTTAGGCTGTGGAACGGCATCACAGTCATCACTGCGAAAGGCTTATTATCTTCACAACAGAGATCAGGCAGGAAAACTCCTGTTTTGGGTTTTGTTCCCTATCCCCAGCCATCCACAACTCCTTTATTTTAACATTACATACCTCTAAAGCCAAAGATTGTCCTTCAAAATACTAATTGTTAAATTCTAGGAAAAGAATTACAGGGGCTGCGGAGTTACATTAGATATGATGGGTGAGAAATTCTGCAGCTGTAAAGCCAGTGGATGTACTTGTTCTGAAACTCACTGACTGGATAAAACCGTTACGAACAGCTTTATGAAAGTGACTCAGAATTTGGAACAAACTGAGGATGAGTAACAAAAAAAAGGAGAAGAGAAAAAGATGTGTTCTATTATTTCAAAAATGTACAGGGCTGACAACGTGCATTGAGGCTGCTGAGGAGAGAGCCCTGGGGTCTTTATTTCAGTGCCTTTGTATTTGTTTCCTTCCCTGCGCTGCCTTAAGAGTGCAACTGCAGAACTGAAAGCGGGTTTTAAGGTTTTCTTCTTGGACATATTTCTCCTAAGCAACAGCTAACACTGTTACTACTGAAAACAGTAATACCAGGTATTACTATAATCAGGAAGTCATAGTTAATTTCCCTGCTGCATAATGGAACCTCATTCTTATCACAGAACTTCCACACTTCCATAAACCAGCTTTTTTTACAAAACACAATTTCAACTGCTTTAAGCTTTTTTACAAAAGCCACAAAAATTGTCAACTTTTCTGTTACACTCCTTCTACACTGGTATTTCATTCATTTCTGTTTGTGAGATAGAACAAAGATCGTTTTTATGTCTTAAAAGTACACAAAGGTTAGGGTTTTTAGTTTGGATTTTACATCCATTCACAGAGACATTAACACAGTGCGTCTATGAAGAAACGCAAGGGGTTTCAGTTGTGCTAATTAGACATATTTCAGATAGAAATTACTCTCTGCTCAAAAGAAAAAGATTAGGGCTTTGCTTCTTGCTCTATTACCCAACTGGCATTTAAGTCAATCTGCTAAAAGTGCATTTGCTTCAATGGAAGCTCAAAATAGCCCATTAAAGGAATATGCAAATCTCTGAGCTTTTATTCCTTTTTTTTTTTCCTAATACTTTAATCTAATAAGAACATACTACACTATTAAGAAATTCTGGCTAAATCTGTTATTCAGCCCCTTTTTAGTTCTTTCGTAATTCCAGTTATGCTGCCATGAATAAGACAAAACTAAGCCACTTTCCTGGCAAGATGTTTAGAACAACTTCACGTACTTAAGCATTCAGAATGTTTAACAGGGTAAGGAAAGCCTTTCCACAGGACAAGACACATGCTCAATTGATACTTCAGTACAGATGAGAACATGGCCAACAACAGAAAAACCACCACTGCATGGACCTGAGGTGCCCCTAAATTAGAAGGCTTCCATACTAAGATTCTATTCCCCAAATCCTAACAGGAAAGTTAGATTGCCTTTCAGCCATACTGTTAAACACAGCTGCATCATGAAATTCATTTACTGATGTTATTAATAGATTTGATAAATAGAAAACATGTTGAACATGAGGAATGTGGAGGAATATTGATCAGACCAACAGCCTGCTGAAGGAAGACACTGCCTGCCATGCTTTTGCTCCCTCTGGAAGAGACAGTGCATCACTGAACCCCACAGAGAGGCAAAACAGGAGGCTGGGGTCTACTGAGCAGTGACAAATAAGGTACTGTGAATTCACTAGAATGGTTGATAAAGAGAAAATGCTGTTCATGAAAAGTGCTAGACCTACACCTTCCAAGAAACCCTCTACATGGATCAAAATACCAGCTCTTTACATGTAACAGTATTCAGTCATTCAACATAAATGGAAACTAAACCAAATAAACATAGACTGCTGCAAAGTAACTTTCTAACAGTCTGTGTTTTACATCAACCAGCTCATTTTATTTGGAGTAAGAGGCAACCGAAACCTGACAAACTTCCATTATACTCGTGGTGTTTTGACAGCAGCTGGCACATGCTGTTCCCATTTACAGGGATGCACATTCTAGCTTTTGTACAACAGAAATGGCTCTGCCATGCTTTATGTCAGCCTCTTCAAGATGTTACATGTGAGGCTTTGTTAAATGGGTTTAAAAATGGCCTATGGTAAAAGAAGAAAGAAATGAAACCCCATGTCTTTTTTAATGTGGAAAATTATTCCTACTTCAGGGTAGCTATTTGATTTCATACAAGAATTACTGAAACCTCAGGATACTCAAAAGGCTTTCAGCACTTTCAGTGAGTGACTCTCCTTTCAGGCATACTTTGTCCATTTAAATTCTACTTCCAGTAATGCTCTACACGTTTATCATTCTCTTAGAGAGGAATTTACACTAAAGTCTATTTTGCTTTAAGAGGAAATCACATTTATGTACGCATGATGGCTTCGTGTGCCTAGTGCTTACATTCATGTTAATATATTCATGTTAATGCCCCCCTTGGCTTCCTCCAATCCCAGAGTCAGCAGAGCTCTCCTACCTGTTAAGCTAATGGCCACTGTTAAGACGGAAATCCAAGTCTTCACTTTTGCTGAGTGACACTTGACTTGGTTTCTCTCATTTCCAGCTGACTTTTGTCAATAAAACTGTTATCCTTCTTCCTGACTGAAGCAGGATGATTCACACAGTTACAGTATGAGAGGGGTTGTGTTGGGTTTCCCAATGATTAGAGATTGATAAATGAACACCAGTGGGATTTATCTCATCCACACGTTTAGATATTTACAGGGATCAGATCTGTTTGAGATCATTCCTATATAATCAATCAAGGGAAGCAGGCATTTCCTTCTCTTAAAAGAAGTGCTTTATCACACCCTGATGTAAATTGCCTGCACCAGGTGGAAAGGTGCCCTATTAGAAACGACGGATATCACGCTTAAAAAATGCTTTAGGATGAGATTAATCACATCTGAGGAGAGCCCATTTCTCTCCATAGGCTATGAAAGGATTCAAGACAACGTGTTTAAAGTCTACGTTGGCATTCAAATGTGAACTGATTAAACTCATCCTGTATGTTGGCTAAAGCAAAATAAGGTTTAAATGAATAGGATAATCTGCGTGTGCACTGTGCTTAGAGCCAACTCCTGTAGGAGCTGATGCATCTGCCTCGTTTCTCCAAGCACACTGCCTCAAATAATGAGAATTCCCTGCGCTAGTGGGACCAAAAGAGAACTAATGCACTGCCTGGTGCCTTCTGGTTTCCATTAGCAGGACACTTACTGAAGATTTCTTTTCCTAGTGATTTCAGGTTAAAAAGTGTTTTATCTTCATTCTGGTGTCTAAGTGCAACCCTCCTTCAACCTAGTGAGTGCTTAGGCATTTGATCATGTCAACTTTTCTATCTCATTCCATACACAGAAAGTGCAGCAGAAAGCTCATGTAGGCCCAAGCAGCATGTGTGTAAGGGCAGTCAAACCAGTCCCCTATAAATAGAGCACATTGACTTTCATCATTTTCAGTTCATTCCTTCCCTTTTTGGACCAATTTCTGGACATATTATGCAAGCTGGAAGAATAGATGCTAATTCCCTGGTGGCTATTAGTGTGTCTAGACTCATTCATTGACCTAGATGATGCCTTAATTGCATCTTTTCTATTTGATGGGGAAATATACTCTAACTTTTCCTGACTGCAACCTTTGTCATTAAGTTTTCTAACTGAAATCAGTGAATTTAATGAAAAGCAGTTACACTGCATGTTCTCTGAAACTGAATTATGTGGAACACTTAATATGATCCACAGGAAACCTGTCCATTTAAATGTCTGCTTTCAGGACTTCAGATTTTTTGGCTCTTGGCTAGTAGACAAGGCAGTGGTGCTACCTCTGAATCTTACCACCTTTCACAACATACGAGGTTAGACTGAATAAGACAAAAAGCTGAATTTACATGGATGCTTTTATCAGCACATTTTCATGTTCTGGAAAGAAATCACTTCCAGATGTGTTCAACTGTACGAACTGCTCATAAACTTACAGGTTTATAAATCAGGCTGTACCCTCAACACCACACTCTGCATAGCAATGGCAAGATGAGAACAAAATAAAGGCAGAGTCTGTGGTGTAACTTCTGCTATCGTTTTTCAAGTGCAGAATTAACATACTTTCTCTTTGCACAGCTCACCAAATGCCTGAGTGCAGCCACTGCACAGATTACCAATGCCATTTTTAGATTAACTGGTAAATAATTGGAATCTTTAGGTGCAAATCCAATTGCATGTAACAGGTCTTTATTTGCAGCAAGGAACCTGTCCCTCAGATGAAGCCACACACTGGGCAGATGCACCATTTCATGATTTTAAGATTAGAAGAGCCTAAGAAGCTTTTGGACCGGATGCTGCATCAAATTGACTTTTCTGCGTCAGTGAGCACTAAAAGCCAAAAAGTATTGGTAGATTTAGCAGACTTAAGCGAGGATGCATTTCACTGATTACTTCCTGCTAATGAAATTTTGTTTTAATCATTTAAACTATTAATGTATCATTTGTATCAAGAATGTAATAAAGAGCTCTAGAGTGCACTGTGTATCAGGTGCTACTTACAGGATACTTTTACCTCTATGGAATTTCCAGTTTGAATAACAGTTTTCTGTACAAAACCCATCAGTTTCTGATGTTAACCTCTTTCACCCCAACCCTTTCTCTGTGTAACAGCCAACAGGAACAGTAATTGGAAACTGCTTTTAAATAGTCTCCCAGGTTTCCAAACTCAAATAACAAAGTCTGGGCAACGGTGGGAAAAAGTACCCTGTGTCATCCAGGAGGGAAAGACAGCCACCTCAATTTAAGGCATAGGAATCCACAGGGATAAGTTCTCTCCCTCTGTGCTTCCTTTGTAGGAGCAAAGTGCCTTCACTGCCAAAATATTCTTCAGACTTCTGATCCAGCCATGGCATTTTAGGACTATGGGCCCATTCTAGCATATACATGCACACACAAGATGCAATAAAACAATATCCCAAAGCTGTATTATAATAAAAACTTGAAATAAGCCTGCTTTGTAAAATGATTTTTTTTTCTTCCTTTACTTAATACATTAACACCCTTTTCCATTCTTTCAACGCCTATTTTTATTCTGCTCAAAACACAACTGTCTTCAGGGACAACATGCTCATTGAAAGTATGAATGTTTCATTCATGGCCTCTGACAGCCCCAAAAAAGAATTTTACTGCAGATTATATAATTGTGTATTTTCCTCCACCCGAGTCCCATCATGAATAACACTCTTTCACACTACTTTAAGTGATTTCCTGGAAAAATATGATGACTGCAATCCTTTGGCTCTTCATGTTTGTGTTTTTTCCCTTACCATGTGCTCAAAAAATGTATTCAATGCTAAGGCAGCAAATCCTTTCTTGGTATGGCTGATCACACTCCTTTCATATCAGTGTATCCAAAGGGATTATATCAGAGTAGGTTCTATATCTAAGATTAGTTCTATATTGTTCAGGTAATTTGCTTATCTGCTGAACAGCAGCCAGCTTCTGAAACGGGTTAGGGAGAAACGCTGAACTTCGTTTTCTGCCTTAATAATTTAGTCTTAAGAATGTTCCAGGGGAAATATACACAAGCTAAAAGCCTGTAACTGAAACACAAAATGACTTCCTTGTGGTCTCTGAAGGAGTTGATGTGGATCATTTTAATGTGCCAGTCTGAATCTTGTCACGCAATACAAGAACGGCTTCTGCTAACAGCTGTATCCTGCCATGGAGCTCTCTGGATGCAGTTTTCATCCACTTTAGTTGAATGCCAGGCAGCAGGAAGTTTGTAGGCAGCAACTGTTACAGCCAGATTCTAGGTGCTAGATAGTAAAGGATTTTTTGAGGGATTCTTGGTTTGGGTCTAACAACCTAAATCCTAAAATACTTCTTTTAAAGCATTTTAACAGAACAATTCTAATGGTAGGTGTTGTGAAGAAATGTATGAAAAACAAAATAAAAACCCTGTATTTTTGTAAAATAAAGTTATAATGAATGATTAATTTTGTCCCCTTTTAAGTAGTCTCCAATTTCCACTACAGATTGCTAAATGCATATTGATCATAAGCGTGGTACCGCATTTTTCCCAGTGACGAACTTGCTCTAAACATCATTCTAAAGAAGTTGTGTCACAAACATGAAATGTTGGAAAGTTTCAATAGCTCAATAAGAAAGGACCTAAAAGGAGATCAAAATAACTTCAGGATTTTCTTTTGGTGTGATGTTATCCAGCAGTGGGGAGAATAGGCTGAAATAACTGGAGAGTTCTCGCCTTTCACTGATACATAAAATGCTTCAGTGATTCATAGGGAACAATCATTACAAGTTTTACTGAAGGACATTTTTAAGCATTTTCTTACTTCTGGTCACAAAGTCACTGCTTTTCAGAGTCAGTTAAGAAAGTATTTCTAAACCTTAAGTGAATTTTGTTAGCTCAGGGAATGAAACCACTGTCATCTTTCCAAATTGTGACGGTTTGTAGCACTGGCATTAGGGGAAAAAACCCATATAGCTTAACATTTATTCCAGTGCATAAGACCATGCAGGCAGGTTTCATTTTAAAACAACAAAGAAGCATTTGAAACAATGGACTTGAAGCAACAGACGTGTCTGCTGAGTCGAGCAGACAAACTCCAGCGGGATGCCATTTTCATTATTAGTTCAGTGCAATATCCCAACTTGCTGAGACAGCTACAACCAGAGAAGACAAACCAAAGCTTCTTGCACTGGAAACTCCTTACGTGAGAACTGCCTTGACACAAAGTGGAGGAGTTCAATGACATTCTGTCTCATTTTCTTTAGCAATTCGGAGTTTCAAATTTATACTAAGACCATAACAAACGCCCTTTTCTATTATGCATATTATAATACTTTAGAGAAGTAACATTCAAATGTACTGCAATATGGACAAATGGACAGAACAGACACATTCACTAAATTACTGACAATAATGTCCAAGTGATGATCATGTCTCGTTTTTAAAATGAACTAGCATTGGTAGAACACAAGTGTGTGACAGCTCCAGGATAGAGCCTATGCACCATAATAGCTCTCTACATTTTCTCTTCAGCTTTTGACATCCTATGCCCTTTCTTTACTCTTCATGTATTTTACTAAATGCAGGCTGATGTCTGCCAGAACCAGCTTCTAATACATTTTGTAATCTGTTGAATTATAGTACGTCAGTGCTGTGTGGCAAGAAGGACAATTTCTTTCTGACAGTTGCAGAAAAGCTTGTGTGAGCCTGAAGATGTAGTTAAAATTGGAATCAAACTAATGCAGCTGTTTCTGAAATATGCAACATGGGACAAATATTTAAATTCTTGCTGCAAACTTCTCTAGCTCGGACTTAAGAAATTAAACATGTATTTGGGGATCAGATTAGCTTAATTCAGGGAAAATAAGGACATGTAAAAAAACATAGTATTATAGCATCTGCAAGTTATTATAGCATCTGCAAGTTTCCCAAACTAAAGTTAGTAGCACAGTAACTTGAAAATGGCTTTAAAAAATAAATCTTAAAATCTTCAGCCCTTACTGGAAACGCATATTTAAGAATCAATGTGTAATTCCAATGGCTTGTTACTGAGTTAGAGCAGCTCACTTCAAGTCTCACAGCTTTTTGGTTTAACCTTTCTGTGGGCCCTTGTTTTCTTACTGGTTTTGCATTTAGAGATTAATGTTTAAATCAAAGGCCTTTAGAAGTTGCTAGGTGACTGAGCTGGAAAAGTCTAACCAAATAAGAAAAGCCCTTCTTGAAGACGAACTGAAAAGGGAAGCAAACACTGTTCGTTCACCTCACTGCTGCCTCAGCCCGAATAAAGAGACCTTCAAACTAAACCAAAGTGTTTATTCAAAACATAAATACCTTCTTTCTTTCTTTTTTGGCACAGCCCTTGAACAACCTCATTGAACAGCAAAACACAGCATTAGTGAATTTGAGAACTTACACCTATGTACATTGCTTCTTATAAAAAGGAATGTCTAAAATTACATTAGTCTGGAAAGCTGTTATGTTGCTGTTACCCTTCTACAGATAAACTGTTTTGAATTTGAGCTCAAGCATACTATTTTTGACATGTTTGGACATTTGCCTTTAATATCCTTATTCAGGCTAAACCGGGTTATTAGGGAAATAAAGACAGAGTTGCAGAATAGAAACATGAACAGCAAAACAGGGAGCAATACATGAAACTAGTAATTTAAGAAAGAATCCCACTTGAAGAATATTCATGTTGCTCATGGGCAGGGTAGTACAATAAGTGCTGCTGTCCTCAACTTCTGTTAGAAGACTCATCAGGACATAGAAGAAGGACCAAAAGGATTAAGAGACCATTTCCAGAACCGTTTACGAGGTGAAGCACAAGCTGTGTCACATATTCTTTGTAGAATGCTTTTAACCAGAAGTTTCTAAGAGAACTTGGATGTCTCACACTAAAAATTACTTTGAGCTTCAGGAAGACCTCGGACATTTTTTGTTCTTAAAACCTGAACATTTCTAAAGCATTGAACATCAAAATGTCACTTTTATATTTTTCAGTTACCAATCTTGATTTCAACCAAAAATGAGGTTCAGACAATTCTTATGCTAGAACTTGAAACTCCATTCAGATATAGTAATAGGTAGTTTCCCCACAAGAATACATGTCAAATGTTTGTGAGTTTTAACCTTTCTTCCTGAACTGCTTTTGTTGTCATGCCATCCTTTGTTTCCAAGGTAGCAGGAGCAAACAGGAATGAGTACTGAGCCAATCCTGCATGTTTTGTATGGACTCACGTTATTCCTCTAACTCCAATCTGTTCTTTTGTGCAAAAATACCAATGTTCCTTTCATATAAAATGAGGATACAAGAGTCTCTTCAAATGGTAAGTGAATTTATTTCAATCATTCCTAAACGATAGCTAGAGATCAAAGTCAATGAATTAGACAACTGGAACTGAAGTTGACAGAGCTACAGGCTCCAAAGTTACAAAGAACAATACTGTGAAAAGTTCCACATGGGAAAACACATTCTTCAGGTACCTAGCGGCAACAGCCTTATAAATGCAATTCACTGCCTGAATCCCACCAATTCCCCCAATATTCTAAGGCATCTATTGCATCTGAATTCTCCTCACTGGCAGAATATCTGTTGATTCCTGCCAGCTTTGAAAAACCAACCCACCATCTCTACATATGACAAAGAAAACTGGGGCAAACATTCAATTTGACAGCTTGCCGGAGAAGGATAGAGGAAATCAATTACAAGAGATAGGCAAATATCTTCTCTTCCTCCTCCTCCACCATTGAGAAGAGCCATGCTACACTGAACATTATGGCAACAGCCCCGTTCAGTCATCTGGCACCAAAAAGCAAGGCTGAAAGGTTATTGCAAATAACACTCCTGACCTTGCCGAGATAGATTACTTGAAATAAAAACAAAATGTTAGCACAGCACTAATTTGTCTGCCAACAGTGCTCAGTTCCTTTGAGACTGAACTTGGAAAATCTTCTGTAGAGAAGCAGACAAGCAACTGGGCTGCAAGTGCACAGGAACTCAGTTTTGCTCTGAGGTCATTTCAGAAGTTTAAGTTTTAATTAATCTTATAAAAAAGCCTTTAAAACATCTGCAGAAGGTGAAGAACACAAAGAGAGCACCAAGTAATTCGGGTTTTTGCCTTTGCACAGACTGGAAACAAAGCAAATCACCACTTCCATTTAGCTTATCAAGAAACTGAAAAGAAAAGGGCACGATCAGAAAAGGAGGGAAGGGAAAGGGAGGGGAAACACGTGCTGATTGCTGCACACTACTGAGATGAGAAAAGCGTTACCAAATTCTGGCCTCCATATGGAACTACGTATGTGGTACATGATAACGTGTGGGAAGTGTGCTCAGTTTCACTTGTTTAACAAATAACAATCGTATTTAATCCAGTCATATCAAGTACGACATGCGATGAGTTTCTGGAAACAAAAGTCTCAGAACAGCAAGTTTATGAGCAGGTGAATGTCATCTCCATTCCCAGATCTAAGTAGGAAGCCGCCCTTCATTACTTTCAAACCTCCTTTTCCAGATTTATCCAACTGGGTTTTCTTTTCTTCCCATTTACACACATCTCTTCTATGACTCCATCTCTCCAACAACACTCTCACTGTTGGGAAACAACTCTGCCTCTGAAATTTCCATAGTGAACTGTCTCATGTTCATCCTACTTTCAAAACAGAATTTCAAACACTTTTTCCATCTCCTTTTCCCCCCTTCCATAAATAATTTTATAACTGTTCTTTTTCCATCATTTTCCTGTGATATTTTCTTTTCCTGTATTTAACAGAGAAAACAACTTGACATACAGCTAGAAAAACACCACACAAAATTAAGTCATTCTAATGATGCAACTCCTCCAAATTTCAGCAGATGGAAATGTTATTAAAAGAAACAAAGTTTTCCATGTATGTTTAGTATTTACCTAATTTTATTTTGGAATGTTGTTTTGAAGATTGCACAGGCTGACATGAGAGCCACAGTCCCCATTTAGTTTGTGTTGCCTCAAGAAACAGAGCTGCAGTCAACGCCTGGATAAAGCAATTCAGTTGGGAGCAGAATACTGATTTTGTCTTTCCACATTAACATGGACAATCCCAACAATACCAACCAGAAAGCATTATGTAAGGCTGTTTCAAATATTCAAATGAAGTTTTGTTAAATTTGTATTTAGAGCTAGAACATATCAGCTCAGCATCACCAAACTACCTCATTAGCCATCTGCTTCTTGAAATTGTTAAGTATGTATTATATGTCTCTAACAAAAGAGTATTTTACCAACCCATGTAGTCTTCTCTAAGCATATTAAAGCACATAACAATGAAGTCTTCTCTGAGCTAATGGGAAACCAGACATCTCAATCTGTAACAACTTCTGGAAAGCCAAGAAGAAATATCAAATAAACCCATATTAAACCCAAACTCAACCATTCACAGTCTTTTTCCTCATTAAAAAGAAAGCCCATATGCCATAGTCTTCACTGCACAATGACACTTAGCTAGTTCCTTACAATTCTTCTGTCAAGGGATGAGGACTTGGAACATCAAACTACACAATATTTGTAATTCCAGAATTCACTTGTTAAAAGTATCAAAGAGCAATAAGAAGTTAATTTTCCCATTGCCCAGGGGGGCTCTAAATATCTGAGATCCCTTTTTACAGCTGTAGGACCAAGACTGCAAACAGAACCAAAAAACTCATTTCTGTGATGGCACTAACCTCTATGCCAAGCCACAGGGCTGACTAGAAATGGAAACACAAACAGCTGTTGAACCAGTCAGAAAGGAGTAATAAAGCATTGTGGCTAAATTTAGTCAAACAATATAGGTAATACTAATTTCTTCAACAGCTCCCCTTCTTTTAAGAGCAGCGGGATTCTGAGGAGCAAAGGCTCTAAAATCTGAAGTTTCCATTTGGCTGCTTTAAAGATCTCTTAACCAGCAAAGGACCATTAGAGCTCAGCTAAACCAGCACAACAATCCTAATGCTATTAAGCAGACAATCCAATTAAGCCACTTCCAAGTAGCGTTTGTCATTAAAGAGAGCTGTAAGTGAACAGCAAGCATGTCCGTATCTGAAAATCAGTGATGTGAATATCTTAGAAATAGTTCTGCCGAGGCTTTTAGCTCAATATAACAGGAATCAAGGGGATATAGTTTCAGAATATTCTTATTTTTAATGCTGAGAAGCATTTGTACTGCACAATAAATAACCTTTTTATCATTTATATACATTGGTCACACACAGTAAAATGTGCTGACAAACATTCAGACAACTTACTTGGCCAAAATTGGACTGACATGTTTGATGCCAAAGAACGTTATCCTCCTGTATGCCTAATTCTGGTATTAACTTTAACTACATTTCCAGCAGTCATATTTCCAGTCATCATTACTTCTGCAATGTAAATCACTACAGGATCTACTCTGCTTCTGAAGAATTTTCTCTCTGCTTTATATTTTCAAAAATGAAACCAAAAGTATTAATCTGGTACAGGTTATCACTGCAGAAAACAGTAGCAGCCCCAGTACCATGTATTCTTAAAAACAACCCCCAAAATTTATATCTACAGTTGCTTATATGTACTAAAATGGAAAGGGTGGAACCAGAAGGAGACATGTACATGTGCAAAGCCATCTGCTAAGCAAGGGGACAGCCACTTCTTCACTACCAATTAAGCCTGCAAAGCTTAGTTTGAACGGACTAAAAGAGATCAAGGAGCAGCAAGCTTTGGTGTTGGCAGATTGATCACAGGATAGCTAATACATTATTGCTACTTTAATTATGAAAGGAAATTAAATATTTATAGTAATAAATTAATAAAGATCTCTAATTACATCCTTATGAATATTTAATATGCAAGTGGGTTAATAAGCCAAAATTTTCTGAACTGTACTATACAAACTCCTGCTGGACACTAAATGGAATAATTCTGCCTGATGCAGGGGGGCAAAACAATTGCTGCTCACATATAATACATTGAAAAAGAAAGAAAAATAGCTGTGAATGAGAAAGACCATGTCTCTGCACTAAAAATAACACCAGTACTTTAGCTGCAGATACCAACATATAAGCATTGCATACCATGGAAGACAAGAAGGATGGAAATTTCATGCTGCCTTGATTTTAAGGCAGCTCAACAGTTAAGGGTAATTCGGGCACTTCAGAGTCATAGAATGGAAGCATTCCTGTTCAAGTAAACTTTAAAGAGCTGGGGACAACAGGAGAAAAAGAGTTTTTTTCCCTTAAGGAAAGATTCTGTACTATATTTATTTAATAAAAATAAATGAACTTTGAATCATAGATTTCAACCATCAAGATAAAAGAAAACAAATTGTCTGAAGTACCTCCTACCTGGAAAACATGAACAACAGTTTCATTACTTCTAATTTCTACTAATTTCAGCTTCAATGTATCGCTTCAAGTTTGTGTTCAAAGGATGGAAGGAATATCCACCCAATTCCACTAAGAAATGATTTTGCAAATGCAGTCTGTCTTGATTATTCTGGACATCAAAAACCCCAACTGACACTGTGCAATGGGAAAGTTAGAGCTGAGCTGTAGCTAGGAAACTATTTAGAAAGAGACAGGAGAGATAAGGCAGAATAAATGAATTTATTGAAAACTTGATGCATTTCCAAGAAATGCACAAACAAAAAAATCTGATCAAGTTACATCTAAAAATTATTTGAGGAAAAGAAAAAGGCTGAATAAAGTTTTAACTGTATTAATACTGTATTTTTAATGGATGCGCCAAAGAGAGCACCTCTACAGCGTATTTTGAACCCAAACACCGAGCCACGAGTCATCTACCTTCCGAGCAGCCAGCTCCTTTGTCTTCTGCAGCATTGTAAGAGAGAAATCATGATGTTGCATGCAAGGACTTCTGCGCTTTGAAATTCAGCACATGAGTAAACAGCGAGGAGGGAATATTCCCACCGCACACTATGAGAAATGCCACATGTAAAAGCAGTAGCGAGGGATACGGGTGCAGCTGCAAAAGCAGCTTACAGAGCTTACACAGTATTCTTAACGAAACAACAGCCTCCAGCCCAGCTCCATCCACCCGGGACAGTGTATTTGTTCAACTTCATAGAACACAGTGACAGCTAATGCAAAAAGAAACACTACCAACACACTTCATACATAAAGACCACAAATTTATATTAAAGTTTGCAGATAATGAGATTCCAGATAAACCAGGGGTTTGGCACATTTATACGAGTTCTGACAATTCCCAAGTTTGCTGACACTATCTCCTAGAAAATTCTTCCATATAAAAAAACCATTTCTAGTTACGCTCCACTGTTAATTTCTTATTAGAAACAAGCGACCAAAGGATATCATGTTCTTCTCAACAACCCAGCAACATTAAACCACCAAGCCAGCATCAAACCCCCACCAAATCTGAATGCATAATAATGCAACACAAGCTGGGGTGGCAGTGTGGGGGGGAAGCACATGGGATGCGTAACCCAGAATATCAAGTCACATCCCTATTTAAGCTACGAGGAAAGTCACAGCTCGTAGGACACACAAGACGCAGCCAGAAGAGTTTAGAAGCAAATACAACTCTGTTCTATCAAGACCATTCCTGATTTCTGCAATCACAAAGTCACAGAAAGCTACAAAAAAGCTCATCATTTAGTGCAACAGAGTAATAAAATTAAAATAATACTTCAATAAGAAAAAAGCATTAGAAGTAGAAAAAAAATAAAAATACTAAACATTAAAGGTAAAGAAAACAGGACATTAGGAAGCCAAATGAACTTTTAAATCTGTTAGTGTAGATAAAGCACGACTGGGACTAATATATAGTTCTCAACTGGTTGTTTCTTCTTCCCTAGACACATTGAGGAAGTAATACCGGTTATTTGCCTGACCATATATCCAGGTCTGTAGAAGCAATACAGATCCTAATCACGCACCCTGGAGACCTCCTCATGCAAATGATTTCCTCAAGACCAGGCCCTGTATTTTTGCATATCACCCAAGGACCCGTGCAGTGCATTACACTGAAAAACATCAACTTTATCCATGGTATGAAAGAGAAGCACTGCATCACCCCAGAGCCCAGCCCATGGCATCACCACTAACCCACACCATCAGCTCAGGTTCACTAAATGAGAAGTAGTAGATGAGACTGGGCCAGGGTCTATCAGCCAAGCAAGTTAACCAGCCACAGGGGTGCACACCTTGCAACCAGGGAAATTCCAACTGGATGATAGGAAAACTACGTTCATGACAACAGTGATCAACCACAGGAATAGCGGTGCTCTGCTGCCCAGAGAGGCTGAGAAATCTCTGTCCTTGGGGATATCCCATCTCCAAGCAGACACAACCTTGACCAAACCAGCAAGACTTCAAAGCTGATCTAAGCCTGAGGTTGGTGCTGCTTTGAACAGACCAAATGACTTCAGGAGATCCCTTCCACCTCTGTTTATTCTGTATTTCTATTCCGTATCACAGCTTCATGGAAAGTGAGAGGTGGGGATGAGGGGAAACAGTTCAGTCTCAAAAGACTTTGCAGCTTTAAAGAGTGATTAAAAAGGTCAGATTATTAGTTGGGGAAAGGAAAGAAATGTCATGTTCTACTTTCATTACCGCCCACTGTAACTTTACAGTTGAGTGATAGTCACAAAGAATACGAAGAGTTAGATTAAAGCTTAATCTTAAGCAAGTAGTAAAGGCAACACTGTCAGCAGAAGCTCATCTATTAACTAAAGAAGATGGTAATAGCACAATAACAATCTTAGATCATTCACCATCTCCCTTCTTTTATGTACTCACT
The DNA here is from genome assembly GCA_039877255.1 of Loriculus beryllinus. NCBI lineage: Eukaryota > Metazoa > Chordata > Aves > Psittaciformes > Psittacidae > Loriculus > Loriculus beryllinus. The sequence goes on from JBCJKH010071044.1 coordinate 21,759, forward strand.
ATTAAACACATTACCAGTGGGCATCAGCGTTGCCAATGTTAGTGTCAAAATGTCAGACAAAATTAGTGAGAGGATACAGTGAAGAGTTCTTACTCTTGCTGCTGATTTTAATGCAGTGGTACATTACCTTAGAGGATAACTGGACTAAGACCTCCAAGCAGCAAGGCCTGAGGTCACTAGCAGGGAGCCTGCCTGGCTTTGGGGCAGCAACACTTGTCAACTAGGAGGAGAATGCTGTATTTTGTCCTCATTGTTGGCCTCAGTTTTAACTTTCTAATTTCTGTCATTAGTCGAAAGTAGGGCAGCATGTCACCCATAAGCCACAAGCCTAAGCTGCTATAAACCCATAAGCTGCTATAAAACAAGTCACACATTCAGCACTTACAAGAACTACCAAAGCATAAAGGTAAAAATACCCTCATAGCACCATCAGTTTGAATCAGTTCAAAAAGGTGAACACTGACAAAAAGTTAACTATAGGATAAAGCAATAATGCTGCTACATCAACTGTATGGCAACAGTGAACTAACAGATTTACTTTTGTTGCATGTAGATGTCTATTTGCTACAAATTCCATACACAAAAAGTGCCTTTACACATTCCTTCATGTATTACTGACATTCCAGATGAGCAGGGCATGGTGTGATGTCATTTGCAAAGGCTGCAAGCAACATAATTGCTTTGTTTGTTTTTGTCCCTGCTTCCCATTACCTTCACCACAACATTTACATTGAAGAGATATTACCAGATGCAAATATATACACAGTTGTAATTCAAGCATAACAAACTGTAAAAACAGTCATAAGGCAGTAAAGCTGCCTGATAGAGCCAGGAGGAGAAAACACCAAGCTCCTGACAACAGAATTACACTAGAAACGACAGCAACTATTTTAAAGTAAATGTAAAACCTGCTTGCAATTAAAAGTACATGCGAGAGCATCCTCCTGCTTCAGTTTCCTGTGCCTACGTCTGCAAAGAAAGGTCTTAATTGTGCTATATAAACTGTACTAGGGAAAATTAATACATGTAAGGAGTGCATGTGCTACCGTAACTGATTGTGAGAACCCTGCTACAAAGGAACATGAGCAAAATACACCTTGGCACATACTGCAGTGACTGCAGCTCACTCAGCAATACCAAACTGACCTTTAAACTGGCATGCTCTGGTAGTAGCATATTTGTTTCTGCTGAAGAGGGTAACTCAGTTTAAGCTGTAAAACCTACTTGAGAGGCTGAATAAGTACTTGGCTGACTCACTCTATGTCACCACAACTTTATTGGTAGCGGTAGTTTAATTCTTGGGTACCTCTCCTATTTGGAGTCACTGCAACATCTAAAGGTCAATGAACACTGCATGTAATTACTTCTACATGCTCCCAATTCTTAACATATGAGGAATTCCAAGCAAGACTGGGACTTTTCATAATCCTGCTGTTAGGCACATACTAAATCCCCAGGCACGATGCTCAGTATCTTACAGATCTGAGTTCAGAACCAGGAATTCAGCAACTCATGAAAAGCTGTGCAAGTTGAATGAAACAAAACCCAGAGGTTCTGGAAGTCAACAAGAAGCAAATGTAAAGAGACACAGGACAGTGTCTCCTGGATGATTTCCCTCAAGGGAAAAGTGATATATAATGGAAAACTTCAGTTACATGATCCAATGCACCTGAATGGTTACTTGCCTTACTTAAATGTTCTTGCGTCAGCAAAACTGCTCTTGTTTTAAGTACTTTTGCTAAGCCAGAAGTGTTTGGATTGAAGTATTTTGGATTCTGTTACTTAAGATCTGTTCCAAATGTTGAAAAAACAATTACTTCACAAAAAAATGCTCCCATTTTATCTCAATAGCTTGAAAAGCCAGTCCTATACTTTTCCAATTAAACAAGTTATAGCAGTAATAAAAAGCCCTGCTGAGTCCAAAGATATGTTAATGTTTCTGAGGAAAGTCAAACAGCAGACAACAAATCTCCACCAAGGTTGCATATAATGCTGGGTTTAAATAGGCAGCGCTACCTTCAACAATTAGAGAATATTCCACTTCTATTAACGAATCGATAACTGCAGAACACTAAAACCTTTTAAGAACTGGGTTTGCTCACTTAAAACTTTTCTGACTTGATTAGCAATTATTTCAGGCTCCAAATGCAACTATGATCACACAGCTATGTGCATAGGTTGAACAATGAACTGAATCCACACCTCTGACCTCCCCATCTCACACTGCACTATCTACAGTTCCTTATTTTAAAGGCAGCCTACTTTTTTTTTTCCCCAGTCCATTTTTCAAACAGCTAAAGAAATAACAGAAAAAAGGCAGATCAACCAACATGTTTGTGTTCTGTTACCCTGACTTGGAGCTTGGAAACACAAATGGTTCAAAATGTATCAGTTCTGATTTTCTGTTTAACAAATAACGATTTCTTTCTATACCACTAATGGAGCCTGAAATTAAAATGGATTTTCAGTTGAGCCCCTGCTCATACATTGGTGTCATCATCAATACCAGCCTCGCACTAGGAACAAGATTTATCTTGGCTACCCATTACACGGAGGCAAGCAGCTTACAAAAAGCATGTTCCCAGGACTCTCGCAAATGGAATCAAACACCAAGGTTATGTAAAGTTTGAGATTCTCTAGGACCTCCCTCATCAGGTTTATAAACCTAAAATGAGGCCAGCTTTGGCATCAAACTACCTCAGCCACTGAAAGCAATGGCTTAACACTAACTAGGGTTAAATCCTGATATACCTCGCGTTTCTTTAAAATACCTTAAGCACATGGTAAGCACTCAAACCCACTCACAACAGAGAACCTAAGCATCTTCACCGTAACACAAGGGTATTTCCACTACAAATCACTGCCAAATTCTGTTATTTTCAGACACCTTTAGCGCAGGTAACTAAAACACAATAGCTTGACTGAAGCCAACTGCACAATTCAGTCTAGGGAAAACAGTCTGTACAAAGATAGGTGCAGTTACCATTTCCTGAGACCTCGCTGTCAGTCTGGGAGAAGATACAGGGTAATTCTATTATCAAACACTGCATAATCTGAGCGTTTTAACACCAGCACTGGGTTTTGCTATTGCATCTCTAATGTATCCAATGGATGGGAGCGAAGGCATCACTCTAAATGCAGACCTCTTTCAAACAATATATATATATATATTCCTTGAAACAAGTTACAGAGGAAACAAGATTGCAGTGAAATGGCTCTAGCAAACTGTTTAAATCCTATCTGTGTTTTTTTTTTAACAAGAAAAAGACTCTTTAGACAACCACTCTTCCCTCCCCTAAACTCATCATTTAGGAATGATTAGGAGAGCACTCCCTTCTTTATATCTAGAGAACATACCCATCTTATTGCTATTTGGCATAAGAAAAGGACTGAAAAAAATTCAGCAAGACAACATCAAAGCCAAATTAAGGAGCATTCTGTACTCTGATGAATACAAAATACCTTCAAATACAGACTGTCAACACCACCTGTACATGGCTTTTACAAGCTCATGACACACATTTAGGCCTAACCTTTTCCTTCTACAAATTAAGGAAGGTATTTATATTGCTTACAAGACCTGAAAGGAATCAGTAAGGAGATGGATATGCAGCTTTTAGCTGTCTACAAGACTTTAATTCTCTTAAAACCCAATGCAATCATTCCAGGAAAAGTCTACACAGCAAGACAGCATTGAAAGATAAATGACATGAACAAGACAGGTCTGTCACAAGACAGAACGTGCATAAAGAGTGAACATTCTAAAATCATGCAGATTGTCTGCCATGGTTCCTAATGGCCTCATTTTAAGCATATAATCCAGGACATACCTCTCTTTCTCAAAGAGAGGTTGATTAGGTTAATGCAAGGATAGCCACAGAGCTATGAAGGGTATATCCTTTGAAAGCATGCTGTAAAATGAGACCGATTTTGAAGGGGTCAACCATTTTACCAATAATGTCTAACATTCTCCATCAAACTAAGCAGTTTATCATAGGATTACAAGAAGATTACTGAAATGCATCATATAAAAAACCCCTCCAAAACAGATTTTAACACAGGGACAGCCTGCAAGGAGGAAAAATACACGAAATCTGGTAAAAACTTCAGAGCCCTTTTACTCATGCTTGAGCCTTCATCTCATCAGTTTTCTATTTTCACTAATACAGGAGCTTCTATACATTACAATAATAGGATTTTTATTTCAATTACTTTTTCCTATCTCATATTATCAGCACTTACCAGCTCAATAAAAACATATTAGCTGAATATAGCAAAATCCTACTTAATTAGAAACAGAGGACTGAAAAGAACCTCCAAGGGTAACTGAAGCCAGCTCCTTGCTCCTTCCAACAACCATAACACAAATCTTTTCAGAAGGCCATATTAAAACACTTGGTTTCTTGGTCTGCTAATCTCTTTGGAAAGCTATTCCAGGACAACTGTCTTCCAACAGACAGGAGACCAGCGACTCTCATCCTAAACCTCATCCTAACTAGAAATACATGCTTATCTGTCCTTGGATTAACACACAGTCACTGTCACAACTGATACAAGTACTTCTGAGATGAAAATGTCACTTGCAGCACTGTAGGTGAAAAAGCAAAAAGTAATTGATAGAAATTAAAAGCCTATCAGTGCTGAAAGTACTCAATGAAGAAACATCTTCAGTATCTGTCAAGCAATTCCAGCAGTTGCAGAATACAACAACAGCAGAAGCAGTAAACAAGCAGTACAGGATAAACATGGTACTTCCATCACAAAAGTAATTTGTAATTCTAAAACTGTTGTTGAAGAAAGACCAAAACTTTCAGATCTTTCATTTAAAATAATCAGAGGTCAACAAGCTCTCCATTAACAAAGGGGTTTTCTTTTCTTTTTTAGCATGGCTGAATCTGGTGAGAATCTAGGGCACACCATCTAAGACTTAAGGTTTTGCAACACTGTCAAGGAGACACAGAGCTCAGAATAACCATAGTTACAGGAACCTTTACACTGCATATGCAGAGAGCACTATAGGGAGTATTTGGTTGGAAACCTCCCCATTTACAGTGTTTAGTTAATCAACATTTGTTGGCTGAAGGAAGTAATTATTACTTTGACCATGTAGCTCCTACGTAAATTACCAAATACAGCAAAACATACACACAATGTAAGTGTTCAGCACAGACATTCCCTTCATTTAAATTCATGTTTTTCAAATACCAAACCCACTGTCAATACTTCAGTTTCCCACACTTCAGCCTCCCCTGGTTAAAACTTCCTGTCTCAAACACAGGTATTGATTTTGGTTCACATTTAACAATGAAAACTACAGAGACAATAATTAAGTTTTCCAGTCTAACACTGCCTTAAGTCTTCTTACATCATATATTTAAAGATATTAATAGAGGCCCTAAAAATAAGCATCATCCAGAACAGCCAGGAGAGATACCTAATACTCAACAAAATGCAGTCAAGGGGATAAGCACCACAGCTATTTTTAGCAAGAATGAAATTTTCTTTTACATAGGAGTTAAAAGACTAATCCATTCTGTGGGGAAATGGAAAGGCTGAAAACAAAGTACATGGACCATGTCAGAGCTGGCTGGGTCTGGGGGTATCACCTCACCTCCCCAGCACACAGCATCCAGGTCAGACAACGCTATTTTTGGCATCACTCATTGCAAAACTCTCATGCATTTAAACTGTGAAGTGTATCCCTTCCAGGCCATCCAGCAAAAGCACCCAAAAAGGAGAGAAGATACAGTTATAATTAAATATACATTTATTTCTAAGCATAAATCTAGCTACATTCAAACATTCTACACGTACATGTATCAATGTTCCAGAGGGCCAAACCACCAAAATCAAATACAAAAGAAATCTTAGACACATTTTAAAGGCTTTGGTGTTATTTAAAACAAAGAACCAAGAAATAAATTTATTTAATTCCAAAATACTAAAACCTACAATATTTGGGGAGAAATGCAGATATGACTCAAGTTTGACTACAACATGATTTCAAATTGGTATTATTTCAGCCTTAAATGCTATAATTACACAACAATTTGAATATAAATAAGCTCCAAAAGATTACAAAAGATGAGAGATGACAGCACTTGGTCCAACTTGGTCCAACCAGTTTTAACTTTAAAAGACACTGGTGAGTTTGTCCCCTAAATTTGAGCACAGAATGAAAAGTCCAACTGCTGACTATTCTTCCTAAATATAGACTGGTATCCAGTATAAATGGCTGTTCCATAGCAAATTTCTGACACAGTTTGAGGACAAAGTGGGCTTCAGCATACTTAGTTCCGAGTTTAACTATCTCACACCTAAACTTATGCAAATGACTAAAAGAAGAGAAAAATAAACCCAGCAGGAACAGACCTTGAGAACTTTTCCACAGAGTGATACCATGACAGAAATAAACCCCAGTTTGCTTCATTCACAGCAGTGTGCAAGCACTGAATTTCTTTCCATTACTTAAAATGATTCTCTCGGTAAGTAAAAGTTCTTTCCCCAAACATTCAAGACAAAGCGAGCTTCAGTGCATAGCTTCTGCTACCATCACTATTAAGCTCAGGATAAGAAATCTTCATGAATGTTGTAACAATCAAAGTAACCTAAATACAGGATAACTGACAAAAAGGAACAAAAGGAAAACATCTCCATGAGAAAAAAACCCAAGCAGAAGCATTCAAACAATACCTCATTAGAGAACACATAGTCCAGTAAAACATTTAACGATTTCCAACAACCAGCACCTCCAAGAGTCTTAACAGGAGGGAAACAACGTGTTTTAAATCATCTTTCTGATTCCTTTTACAGTTCCATAAAAGGAATACGTAACCCTGTAAAACAACCCACTGAAAACTTTAATGAGGAGGAAGTACACGATGACACACACTGTTAATGCTCATTCAGAACTATCTCCACAGCAACAAACATTCCAAGTCCCAAGGAGAGCTTATCTGGTACCAAGATGAGGCTGACAGTATCAATACTTCTTAGTTAATTATTTCTAAAGACTAACAATTAATGTCTGGGGGAAGTGGAGTGGCTTGCTCTAGATCTTCCTATGCAAGATGTTTCAAGTCTCACCACTCCAAACATGAAGTGTGCTTCCCTTGGAAGAGATGCTTCACAAGGAAAAGTGAGAAATTCTCCCTACAAGCTAAAACCAGCATGACACTAAAGTGTCAGTTTTTAAAGCTTTTAATAATTTTATTTAAATAAAAGGAGGAAAAAATATATTTTAATCATAATGCCAATTTTTCCGGTTTTTATCCATTCATGAATGAATAAAACCCAGGCAAATGAGGGCTGGGGGCAGCAGCACTCAAAGCAGTGCTAAGAATGGATGCTCTGTGACACAGATCTGACAGACCCCTTTAGCAAGGACTGAACGCAAGGCAGTTCCTCGGCTTCCCAGGCAGGTTCTGCAGCTTGTGTTGAGCACTGTGCTGCCAAAGTTACACTGATACCAATACCTGCACTACCTGATAAGGTCAAACCAGCTGCAATCCCCATAGGAAACGCAGTGCTTACACATGGATGCCTCTCCCTGCTATTGCAAAACAGGAAATAATAGAACAGCATTTCATCAGCAGGACTTGAAGGGATCCATAACTTTGGGGGTTCTTTTATATGATTATTAATCTATTAAGTATCTCAGTTACATCTAGCGCCTACAGGACTGTTACACAGCACTAGGAGAATCCTTTACTCTGGTAAACATACATGTTAAACTCAGACCACGTTCCAATACATTAAAATGTGCCATGAAGAGTACCAGATTCTTCCTACACCGCACATCATAAAAATCAGTCTTCCTCATAAGATATCCCTAAATAAAAGGCTGTACAGGGTACGGGTTCCAATTATTTTTAGCCCAGGCCAGCTGGACTGTTGGAGTTTCGTGCGATTTGTTGAGAGTAATAAAAGGAACCTGATAGTAATGAAAAAGACTGAGGTCACAGAATTTCATTAGATTTCTAATTATAATATTAAATGACTACACAACATTTAAGGAATAAGAAAATTGTTTCAGAATACATTTCTAAACTACTTTTATTTCTGCAAATATGGATGCTAGTGGCAAAGCAAGGTAATAGAAACCAGAAGATCCTGCCACTTAATAATTGCATTTTTGATGGAAGTGCTATCACAAGGCATTAAGGAGACTTAAAAAGCACAAACTGCACTTCACTTATTGCTAATAATAAAACATGAGCAAAAAAAAAAAAAGGTCTTCCTAAAGGCTTAATAAGAACTAGAAGGGAATACTTCAAATAAAACCTGAATAATGAAAAGTGGTGAAATATAAACCTGATTTTTTTTCAAACCCATGCAAAACAACATCCTATGGAAGTTTCAGTTTCTTAGAGTACGCTCCTTCTCCGAGTTTGACATTCAAAGTGCTCTAAAACCATAGGAGCCCTGTACCAATGCGTACCCCAGCTGTGTGTGCACCCCAGGTCCCCAGCTCTCCTGGTCAAGGCATTTGCCTCCTGCCAAGGCTCTTCCTGCTCTTTCTTTTCCACTTCTGTTCCTCATTTCCTTCTCCTACATTTTCACATGAAATACTACCTCAGTGGCACAAATTCAGGGCAGGTAAACTCTTGCCAGGCACAAATCCCTTCATGGCTGGGAGAAAGTGAGCTCACACAAGTTCTCCTCCAGAAACTGGAACTATTTGAGCTCCAGAGGCAGCTTAGGGCAAGCCAAGGCATTACAGATTGAACTCTCCTGCCCCACTGCTCCAGGCTCCAGCACAGCCCTTCTGTGCTAAGGTTAGAGTGTGATCTATACTCTGTTTCTGAAATACAGAATCCTCCTTCTAGACCACAGCACTGATTTTGGGTTGTGATTAACACAGTAGAATTTTATCCAGTCATACTAAGGGAATCAAACTGACGTGCGAACATTTACCATATCCAAGGTAAGTTGCACACTCTTCCTCCAGCTGCTAAACAAGAAAGAATCTGACTCAAATTGTGGTCAAAGGAGGAGCTGGAAAATAAAAGAAGGTGCTCCAGGATAAAAGCAGCGAGGTCATTAAGTGCACTTCCAGAACCGCGAGGGTTTATAGCTGTATTTTTAATACATCTGTTTCATTCCACCAGCTTCAAATAAGGAAACATCCCAAAGATGGTGACAGCATGCTGAATTTGTTGCTATCTGCAGAAATTAAGTTACTATAAATAGTTTTTTCCAGGCTTTTTAAGACACAGCTGTACCGAGTTTCCACCAGAATCAAAATCACTAAGACATCGATTTACTGCATCATCTATACCACTAAGGTGGTGACGGTATCCCACCACCAGCCCATTTTATGCTGAAGATACCCTCATCACACATTTTAATCTCATTATATTTAAAGATGGAACACCATTTGTAACAAGCTTTTAAAACGTTTCTTCTCAAGAAACAGAACCCAGTGATGATAACAAGATTCCCTTAGTCTGACTGCGTAAAATTTTACTGTGTTAATCATGACCTAAAACCAGTGTCATGACCTAGAAGGATCCTAAATGTCAGAAGTATAGTAGAAATCACTCTCTAACCTTAACATATGTTTGTTTTTTTCAGCCCTTACACTTAACCTTCAGCTGTAGACTGATTTTAACAAAGCCAGCGTAGTAGACACTGTTGCTATCCATAATAATGCGTGAGAGATGTCAGACCCACATGGATTTCCTAAGTTAAATCCTGTAATGGACTAAATCAGAGGAAGCAGGACATTGACTTCCCAACCTAAATACATAAAATCTTTTAACTATGAAACCAGAATTTACACCTGTCAAGCAAGTGATAAAATGACAATACCGCAGCAGTGACGAGCTCGGGTCTGGCACGGGCAGGGTTGCTGCAGTTTAAGCTCATCACAGGACTGAATTAATGCCAGCTAAATGGATGACCTTAGGAACAGATTACTCTGGAGCAAGCAGCCATTGAGAAAGTTATCCATTATACATTTGTTCTTATTTAAACAACCCCTGAGTCATGTAGCATCCTACAGAAAGAAGGCAAAAGAGGTTTATAAAAGAACACACTTCCCCAGCAGAAAACTAAATGGAAGGGTAAGATAATACAACTCACTCTTCAGGTATAACAAGTTATAAAAATGAGTCCTCAGTGAAATCCAAAATTAACTGACTCTGCTTCTAGACAATAACCTCCTCAATAATGTTTTGCTTAGGAAACCACCACACAACTTCTCACCAGCCAAAAAACCCCCGCCTTATTCTGCAGAATAAAGAGCGAACACTGGAGATGCTCTGATCAGGCAACACTATAGACCACTATGTCACTGCTCTGAACTGCACCATTCTGCTCTGACTCATCCCTTTAATATTCAAACTCCCTAAGACAAGGATTCTTGTAAAGCATAAATACATCTTTGCACAAGACTTTGTACCGCAGTGATGAAAAACACACACACAAAAGCCCTGTCTTACAGATTTCACCTCGTGTCCTTGGTTCTGACACAACCTGTGTAACCTAAGCACTGCTAAGTATCACCGGTATACAGGAGGAGACAAGATCAGTCTAACATACAAATGAGACTATGCAATTACATTGGTAATGTCTTGGAGAGCCTTAAATCACTGACAGAAAAGCAGAGTGTTTCTGTCTAAAGACAAGACTTAGAAAAACCAGAGACCTTTTTGGAGTACCATAAGCATGTTATGATCTGCAAGCCCTTGTACGAAGGGAAAGCCTAAGGGTATGTATAGACAAGTTAATAAGCAGAACTAGAACATCTGGGTCTGATAAATTCCTGCCTTATAAACACATCAGTAATCTATGTGTAAAAAGTTGTGTTACCAGAAATCTCAGTATTTTCTCAGGAGGCAGCATCCAGGGTTTTTTAACCCTACAATAAAACACCACCTTCACAAATGGCTCTCTTCATAAAGCTAATCTGGAGACACACACACAGCTTTCAAAACCACACTGGTCTAGTGCATTCCTCTAGAGACAGCTTGGAGTTTCCCTTTAGCGCAAAGATCATTCTGGACACTGTTCAAACTCTGACATTTCACATTGTTCACCAGAATTTCTGTGTAAACGGGTTGCACAAGATAACTTATCAAATATGACATACAAAGAGAGGTTTCCACACCCCAGATGGACTTGAAAGCAGTTCATATTTAAAACCAGCACTGACTAATTTTAGAACTATTATGCACATACTATGTGTGTTAAATAATAACCGGTTTCTACCTCTCGTAAGTCCAAAGTACACATTAGCAAAAGGATTTTCTTCTATTTTCAGTCTGAAATTTGTGAAGGTTTCATTACCAAGAGCACTGAAAGCCACTGATATTTCATCCTGTGCTCCTCCTTAATACAGAACTCATTATCTTCCTTCAGGGCTCCCACTTTAAGAGCCACATTAATGCTCTGCAAAGTTCTGGCGCTGTAATTGCACTGCACTTTCAAGAACAGGTAAAGAGGCGCTTGTGGCACTTGTGCAGAGAGGATGTGAAATGGTGAGAAGGGAAGAGCCTGGGACCACTTCCATCAGGGCTACGTGGTAGGCAACTTCAGAATTAGGACATGCTGTTATAAAACACAGCAGGACATCAGTTTCTAAGAGCAGACATGCGGCCTTGAAAAGCATCCTCATGGCAACATGGATTATGCCATTAAAACAAATTAATAAAATACCAAAGCTGAGGGCTGAGCAAATGGTAAAGGGTTGATTCAAAGTCTTTATGCTTTGCTTTTGAATGCAGAAACAAAGACAGCATTCTTCCCAAAATAAGCAGGCAATATACCTAGCGGAGTTGAAACTAAAGCTGGAATTATTATCCAGGCCAGGCTGGATGGGGCTTGGAGCAACTTGCTCTAGTGGAAGGTGTCCCTGCCCACAGTAGGGGTTTGGAACTGGACGAGCTTTAGGGTCCCTTCCAACACAAGCCACTCTCTATGATTATAAGCACCTAAACCCTCCAAGCTTTACCTCTTAGAAAGCCACATTTAGGCCACTGCCTGCCAACCTGCACACAGGCAGACTAAAGACTGACAGAAAACCCCAACAAACCACAGGGTTCACTTATGCAACAGTCAGAGAAACAGAACAGTTGGAGAGAAGCCACATGAGCCCAACTCTAACGGGGTCTGCCCGTGCTTCTCAAAAGGGCTCATTCACATGGTCCATGCTGTGTTGTTCAGCACAGCTGTTCCTAAGGCCACTCCCCAGTCCAGCAGTGTTTTTCCCATCCCGTTTCACAAAAGGCACAAACATATTTCCAACAGATGCGTTTTGTACTCCAGTAATTTCGTGGTATTTCCTGATGACTGCTTAATACAAAAGCTGTAGCTGGTTGATCCAAAGATTGCATCTGTTACCCTGCGTCTCACCATCAGGTCAGAATGGATTTCTCACTGCAGAGATACCATGGAAGAATAAATTACTCTGGTTTTAATCCTCCACCCAGGGATAAAGAATTTGCCCATGCAATGAGGGACAGAATTAAGGGTTCTGTTTTTCAAATATGCTGTAACACATGGTGGGGGGGAGGAAAGGAGAGGTAATCTTAAGCATTTTCTTATCAATACTATAGACAGCACAACACAAAATACCTCTTGATCCTTTTCTCAAGCAAGATCATTCTCTCCCTCGTCACCCATCCAATTTCTGTCAATTTCATCGATGGTATATAGCAAATAAATACGATGGAAGACCCCATCACCCTAAAGCTCCATGGTAACTACAGACAAAACTTGGCTCAAGGAGCAAGTTCCTCCTACCACAGCACTCATATGCAAACCCATCACCTGAGCTGTCCTTACACACAGCAGCACAACAGGGAAGTTGGGTATTGAGGATTTATCTGCTGAGAAGAAGTTTAAAGTGTATCACGTTCTGCTCCATTGATAACTGTATTTTAAAATAAGGGCGTGGGGTGAAAGCAAAGAATCATCTCCGTATATTAAGCCTGGCAGAACTCTATTTGCTAAGAAATGCAGAGAGCTGGAGGCTTCTCCTAAAAGGATCAACACTGTGTAGCATGGTAAAATCATCCAATTCATTTCACACAGTGCGCTTATGTATTACACATGCACAGGGGATGAAGCTATTTTCCAACTTTCTTATGAAGTAAGGGTTGCATCTTCTCACTACTGCATCTTAACTACTGCTATGGGAGATAGGTGTATAATGTGAAATCTTTTTTGCATGGTCCGTAAGTTGGCCACTCTCTTCTGACGAGGTATATATTTATATGCAGTGACTGTTTCAGGTGGTGTTTACAGCTCTGTCCTTACAGCCATAATGGACATAACTTAAATTACACCAACTGGTTATAAGACAGGGTGGTTTAATGTATATTTTAAGAGATATTATCATGCTACTATTGAAATTTCAATACCAAGCTCAAGCAAATAATTTCCACTGCAAAAACCATTTGGAAAGTGATAGGATAAGATGTGCATGTTTCAGCATCTCTCTAGGTTACTAAACCTTTTGTATTAAGGGCATCTCACTTCACTAAATATTAATGCAGAACTCTGCATAATATGAGGTTACAGTTATTCAGAGGATCTCTGCACTGCAAATAAACCCAAAGTATTAAAGTCTATACTATTAACTACAGATTAAGGTCAGACCCCAAGAGTTGTTCCATACAGAACAACGTTACATACAGACATTCACTGCCCGCGACGCTGATCCATTCATACAAAGCAGCTTGCATGATCCAAG
>JBCJKH010071051.1:30924-40971 GCA_039877255.1 Loriculus beryllinus
GTTCTGTCTTCCTATGTCTGCAGGTCCCCCCCAGTGTTCTCCTCTGCCTTGTAGGCTTTCAGCTGCTGCCAGCTGGTGAAGGTCACTGGCAGTCCCCATGCAGTCTAGGGGTTAAGTTACTGACATTTGTCACTCTGTGCCTCCTCATTTCTGTGTGACAGCATCATTTGAGGAACACTGTTTGCCCTAGAGCATAAATCTTTTATCTTAGAAGCTGTTGGCTTGATGTTTTGCTTTTGTGTGACAGGATATGCAAGGAATGAAAGGGATTTAGGAGCATTATCTTTATATACAAATGCAAAAGACAACAAGCAACAGTACTTAAACCAGAAACCTGGAATCCCTTAAAGGTGATCTGGCCATAACATTTCTATTCAGGTTGTCACTCAATACCTATTACTATGTTGTCAATTGTCAGCGTGAATATATCACATTTTTTTCAGTAATCCCTTGGTGGTTCTGTTGTGCTTTATGGTCTGTAAGTTTATGTTGCAAGTCCTCCTTGTGCTAGGAAAGCATAAGCTGGTAGGACAAAATTAAAGAAAAGGGAAAAAAAAGAATGCTTCTGTAAAAGAGCTGCATTACACCCTGAATACATACCCCTGACAAGACATGCAAATAAGCACCTGTGTATTTGAGTAATTATGAATCTGCTTTTAGTCCCAGAATGGATTTGTATATATATATATTATATAAAACCACAGTCATATATAATACACAAGCTACATTCACTCTTGAGGTGGAAGTTAGAATACCAAAAATGCTTTTCTATTTCAACCTGACTTATTTGAGGATGTTTGACCCTACATGTATGTCCAGTGTGTGCAAGAATTTTGTAGTGTTTCCATTTGATTTGGTTGCTTTAGGAGCAGGTATGCTATTATCATATAAACCTTCTGCCCATTTAACTACAGAGTAATCTCAATAGTCAGGTATGTAAACCTTCTTCAGTAGGTAGACTGAGTGTTTGAAGACACCAGGATGTTCCTTAACACGTGCAAAGCTTTCATACATTCAGACAAAAGGAAAATAAATTTCAACAGTGATGGCAATTACAGGCAACTTCATAAGCACTGCACGCATTGACCTAGCCACTGGGTTCCATCACCTTCCTCTCTGAGTAATGTGATTAGCCATAATGTTGTCTGGAAGTACTGTGTGGACTGTATCTCTCTATCAAAATGATCTAGACCAGAGGTAAGAATGTGTCTGCCTGTTGATGCTGAAGTTGCTCAAGTTATTCTTCTGTAAGTGAGCACATCAGTTGTTGGAAACTGCTTGCAATTGAGAAAAACAAGCAAAAATCCTTCTTCCCTTGCCATGGTAGGTCATCTCCGACTTCAGAAATACAGCATTACCTTTCTGCACACCTACTGTCTCATGTTGCCTCCTGCACAATCACAACACCTCTAACCAAAGCTCCAGTTAAACAGCTCCAGCCCTTCACTCAGGGGCATGCCCATGCCCACCCTAAGGGTGGACACTGTCATTAAAGCCGTATGCATAATTCAGTCTGGTGACTGAAACCACCTCTAAAAAGGAGAAATCTACTGCAGAAACTTCTAGGTAGCCATGCCTGCCTGGTTTTTATATGCAACAGATTTGACCCAGTGTCCTTATTACTAGCGAATGTCAACAGTGGAAGCATAATGGATTAGAGTTCTAGCAAAAACTTCCTGTATAAATTAAGCCATTTGCCAAGTCAGTTGATGTCCTACTTTCAAGACTGTCATAGCAAGCAATTCTGAGCAGTCTCTGCTTATTAAAAATGGAGTACTAAAATCGATACAGCAATATCTAGTTGGAGAAAATTCAATTTATCAACAGGTTTGTCTTTTTAAAGATGATTAAAGGACTTGTTTATTAGGCATCATCTAGACTTTAGAAATAGTTGGTATGAAAATAATACGACATAAGCCACAATAGACTTACAAATCTTTCGATTACATCAGGGAGTGGATATTTTTCTCTAAGTGAAGCCCTGGAAGCATTTCCTATCTTTACTTTAAACTACATCAGTCATCAATTCCATATTAAAAACTAATACTGCTCACAGGTTTCAGTAGCTCAGGGGAAGACCTGTTACTCAATCTCTGCATTTAAAGTAGTTAAAAATATGAAGTGTGCTGAAATTTTCATTACTATCTTGGAAGAAATACTGATTCTGACCTGCAAGAGTTAATTTCTGAAAGCTCCAGTTTAATTTCTGCCTAAGTCTTACCTAGTTATTAAGAACACAAGCACATTTAAAGTGTTTTCCTCTACTGCAGGTGAAAACAACAAATCCAAGTGTGATAACAAACTCCAAAACTCGTCTTCCTCTAGGATAAAGAGAACAAGGCTGCCTCTACCTTTTAAATATGATGTTCAGTACTTTTCAGCTTTTCAGCTATAATTTCTCACAAACAGGAAAATGAACTCTAAAGCGCATGTGCAAACACCCAGAGTTAGGAAAAATACCATCTCAGAGGCATTTGGGAGCATCCAGCTTCTGGTTTGCATGCTACAGAGAAGGAAAAGGTATAAAGAACAGGAGGAAGAGCAATTGCTACTAAAGAGGAATGCTGATCCATAACTGAATATGAAGTACTATTTTAAATTATTATTCCTGGGAAGATAATAAAGATTAATTTGTCAACATTATTGCTTCAACAGATTACACATTCTTGAAGTTCTTCAGCATACATATAAGAAAACACCTCTTAAAAATGAACTTGTCTTATATATGGAAAGTGAACATCCTACCTAGTTGAAATTGCATTCCTGTTGGAAAAGCATTCATTCGGTCACATGCTGACCTCTAGCTCTTTATCGCATAACTCTTTTCACTTTTCCTTCTGAACCCTTCTGCAAATACAGATAAATCTGTATTTTGGTAAGCAACAGTGATCAAGAAAAGCAGAGGGGAACCGATGGTAAATTGGCATGATACAATAATTGGTTTTCTCATAACCTTTTCTGGAAGAGTTCTCACCATTTCTTTACGATTTGAGCTAGGGAAAAGTGGTTTTCGCTCTGCAGAGGAAAAAACACTTGGGAATGATGTAAAAGGAAAAAAAATAGTTCTTGGTATTCAGAGCCTTGTGTCATTTTGACTGCTTGTAAAAATACTAATTTACACAAGTCCAGTATAACCAAAAGATACAGTCCAGAATACATAGGGCTGTACAGAAGATTAGTGAACAGAGAAGCAGCTCTTCACACACACACACACAGCCATTCAGCCCATAAACGCAGCAGGTAAGGGGGAATGGAAAGTGAACAAGCAAGGGAATAAACACAGAATCTCTTGATTTTAGCAGAGAAGTGCTCATGAAGTGAGGTTTTAGGAATGTTTCTCATTGAAAGGGGTTTGTGTGTAAATCAGTGGCCTGATGACACACATACATAACACCATGTCTAGAAGCATCAGAGGAGGTGAGCTCTGTTCCTGGGCTCTCATGCAGCCTGGAGCTCAAGTTCGTGCTATAGCACAAATTCCCCAGTGTTCCATCCAACTTGTGCACTGACTCTCAGACACACTGGAATTAGAGGCATATCAGAATGCAAAGAAGATTCTTCTAGTTAAGCTAGACTTGATAATTCCTTAAGGAGCTCCATCTCTAAAGAAATGCAGGTTTGTGGGGTTTTTAAAGTGCATTGTCAGGGAAAAAAAAGAAGACAAAAATAAGAGTTCTGAAATAGAGTGAAATGTCAGGAAAAGCAAAGAGAATTTCAGGACAGGGATGGTTTGGTTTTCTTTTATTTCTACCACTACTGCAGCTCTGCTGTGTTCTCAGCATAAAAAAAGTACACAAATGCTTCTGAGGCAGATAAAATGAGACAAGTAAAACAGTCCTCTGTAAAAGGAACAGTAATATTCTGTAACAGGAAAGCCTAATTTATTCATCTTCTTTACAGAACTAGAAGCAGACCAGGACAGAACAGCTCTTTGCTGCTGCTGAGAAAACAGTGAAGTATGCCACCAGGCAGAATAGCTCATGATTTTTGCATGCCACTAAGGATTTGCCTTGACACCTAATGAATTTTGTTGAAGTCAGATTTCAGGTTCTCTAAATACTGGCTTTCCTCCAGAGAGACAGGGCTGGGGAAATTATTTTGCAATAACTATGCATCTTTTTCCTTGGCAGTGATTTGGGAAGCAGTTTGATATTGTGCAGTGTACTGCTGTAAAAACTTGTTACACTTCTGCTAAATAACCTGATAAAACTTTTGTCCCTTTCATGGCTAAAAAGCTGAGCTTTACAGAGTCATCTTTTCATTCCAATGACTTATATTTTCAGTAAAGCATTACCATGCGTCTCTGGTTACCTGACGACTCAGGCACTGTGATTTCCCTTGAGCAGGACTGAGTACATTGCGCTGCCTTGGAATTTCATGGCTAGAGTGGCCAGGGAATTTCAAAAAGCAGCAGTGGTCACTTCATTATTTTGGAGGGTTTAAGAAAATTTAATAGAAATTCCAGGCAGCAAATGAAGTAGAGCAATAAAGAACTACAGCAAATGAGGTTTTCTGGCTCTTGTATCATTAACCTTAATAATGGTACGTTTTGATTATGGTATGAGAGAGATGAACTTTGCACATCCTTTCGCCTGCTCAGAAAACTGAATGCTGCTCACTCCAGACAGCAATCTGATGCTCTGGATACACAACAGCAATAGGTTGTGCTGATTTATTAATCTAGACCTCTGTGTAAGGACAGATATTTATCTTCCTCATTCTATTCACAAAAGTTAGTAAAAAAAGATTTTATTTCTATATGTATGGATACAGATGTAAGCGTATAAAGATGTATAGATGTAGGTAAAGTGAAACACACTAGTTTCAACATACATCCTACAAATTTCCATCTGATCTGGACTCCACTGGCAATCCTCTGGCATTTCAACTCTGAAATCCAGGCAGCTAGCAAAGGTCAGTGCACCTCGATATCACTCACTATAAACGGACTCAATTACACCCTCAGGATTTTAACATATTGCATTTTATATTTTAAACTCATACCAAAAATGGAAAGAGTCATTTTTTATTTGTCTGGTTTTCTCACAAGTTTGTAGCCTTCTGTACCATTTAGAACCTTCTGAAAATTTATGTAAGCCTTCTGATTTTAAAAAGGCAGCTCTTCTGACATCCCTTTACCAGAGACAAAAATTATCCTTAACACAGTTTCTAATGCAGACTCTTCAAACTAAAATCTTGTTACAGACTGCTAGACTAAATTAGGGTAATGAGTTCTCCAAGCCCCAGTTATTCTCACAATTACTTATTGACTTAGCCTAATTCTAAACTAAGGTTAATCAACTAAAACGAGCACACAAATACAATTTTTCCTAACAACTGTGTCACAGCCCAGGATGAGACTTGTCATCAGTGGGAAAAAAGGTGGCTACAGACACACAGGACTCTGAATTGCTAAGCCTAGTTCTACAATCCCGCCGCTCAAGTTTAGCTTAGAATGCCCTGGAACATCCTTTTTAACACTAGAGCATCACACAGGCACATGACACTTCACAAGGAACTTGAGTTCTCTGCTAATAAACCAAAGCCACTCCAGAACCTACCACGGTGAAAACTTTGGTCTTCACTGAGCCATGTCTGAGCTTGAAGAAGTAATAGTATTTATTAAAAGAAACCAACTGACAGTGGTCTCAGCATGGAGACCATGTCCCATTCCACATACTTGGAACCTCACATAATCCTTTCACCATTTTACTTAGCTGGAGATACCTGTGATTGTTACTGCCTTAGGTGCTGGGTAACTGCACACTGCATGGTTCTTGCTGTACATGAAGTCCCTTGAGGTCACACTGCAACGTAACTAGTTTTCACACGTTCCTCTTCCACACTTGAGTTTGCCTGCAAATACTCAGGCTGTAGGTTTCAAGATACTAAGTAGCAGAAGTGGTGAACACTGAGATCCACTCTGCTTTCCTACAGCAAAACATTCTTTATTCTTTCTTTTTTTTCACCCCAAATGGCATATAATGGGTCCCTCCATGCAGGAAGCTCTCAGCATCAAGATATGTCCCCATCTTAAAAATCCTTACTGGTCCCTCAGGCCTTCAGCCAGCACTGATGGAAGCAAATCCCTTGACCAGTCACAGAAGCCAGTTTTTCTGCTTGTCTGTCTCGATATAAAAAATTCAATGAAAGCTCCAGGATTAAATTCACCTACTACAATATGTACTACTAGTAAATGTACTACTACTACTAAATGCATTCCAACCACTAAATGTAGTTGCGATGTTCTAGAGTAAGGAGAGCATGTTTTCACTGTGAAGCTAGCATCAACATGCAGAGCAGTTACTAATTCCAGACATAGTAAATTTGACTGCATCTAGATTAGGCTTCCTAGTTACTAGCAACCAAAAATCACAGCATTCATGGAGTAGCGGGACCACAATAAAGCACTTTATCGTACTGCATGTGGCACAGACTCTGAGTGGGCATTACCAGGCCTAGAAGCAGTTTCATTCGTTTGCATCCTGTGACATACAATTATCTCAGACTAAACACGACCTTGTAGGCCCTCTATTAAAAGTGTATTTTTGGCACAGAACAGCGTATACATTTCGAAACACATTATTTTGATCACTGAAAATTGACATGTTGGGCTCATTAGCCAGGAAGCCTGAATATCTCATTTATGAGCTTTGCTCCAGGTGTTTTTACAGGTCAGCCACTAAAGGAAGTAAACAGGCAAAGCTGCGGAGTAGTGAGTGGGGAAGATTCTTACTGAAAGTGATGCTTTAAGAAGAAAAAAAACCCACATCATGCCATATGCTGGTACATGCCACATTACATCAGGCACGTAAATGGGTTAATTGGACTCATTAACATCATTTGCTTCTTAAAACTTTTAAGCTAAGAAGATGAAAAGATGATGTTAATCTTTACACTTCTCTTGCATTTTACATTCTTCACACAGACCTGTTTTTAATCAAATATTGATGATAATGCCTGTTGTTCTTCAAAGCCCAGCAATCATATTGCAGCTCCCTCCCAGTGAGTGGCACTGTATCAGACCTCTGGTATTTCCTTACCTTTATTTCCCTCCCCTCCACTTTTTTGTTTTAGAAACACAATATAAGAGCTATTGGATTCTTGCCAGAAAAAGCACTTTGGTATTTTCCTTATCTGATGGCCTTCAAGCAACCTGCTGAGCCTGCATCCCTCATATGCTCAGTTGTAAGCTAGAAACCTACTTGAGTGGTGCAACAGACCCCACAATTCTGTCCCACAGCTCAAACCACCACTTCTGAAGCTAAAGCCATGGCTTACGCTTGCGTCAGGCAGAAAATGATTAACTTTCTTCCTGGCTATGGAAGTCCTCATGGTCTATAGGTACTAGCCACATGGGATGGGTCAACAGTGCTCTCTGCTGGCAGTAAGAAAAGCTTGCAGGAGTACAGCTGGAATTTGCCTTACAATTACCTTCAAAAGTAAAGCACGAAATACTTTGAATATGGATCTCTGTTAAAGGCCCTGAGACATTTACAGGCTAATCTGTAGATGAGCATGATTTACAAGGTGAACAAGAATGCTGTGCATTGCAGACATGATTAGGAAAATAAAGTTGTGCTCGCAGCACTTCCACAAATTCTTTACATGCTGTTGCATACAATGGTTAAGCATAAAGATAAAAGCAGGGGAAAGTATTATGAAGCATAACTATTCAAATGTACAAATACTCATCAAAAGCACTCGAACAGAACTGAATGCTTTGTAGAAAACAGTGACTTAAAAAACATTTAAAAATTCTTATCTGCGTACGTACACACAGAGAGGCTACTTTGGGATAAGAATAGAGCTCTCAAAGTCTGGAAAATCTATAGAACAACTGTCTCCTATTTGATTATATCAATCTCCTCTTCAAAACAAGACTTCAACACCCAACTTAGAAGAATAATTCTGTAAAATAATGTTAGTTTCCAGCTTGGGTCCCCTCTAACAAGAGCTAGAAAGCAGCATAAAACTACTTGTAAGTAAAACTAGCTGGCTGTCATAAGCACAATATTAGGAAAATGAATGTTCTTGTATAGCCAGTGCTTTGAAATAAGGGAATGTAGTTCTGCTGCAGAGAGCCAAGCCTTAGTAAGGTTACATTTGAAATTCTAGTTTGGTGCAGTGCTTTGTCACAGTCCCTAAAGTCAGATTTCAAATTGCAAACTTGCCCTGAAGTCTGTGCAGACTTGGTTTTCAATCCTTGAAGCAGTCTCTGCTTTGCACAGGAGAGATACAAGGTACTTACTACAGTATGATCCATTTAAACCAATGAGGACGGTATTTTATGTAACAGAATACAGTCTGCTTAAGATACTATGATCCACCACCAAGGAAACATTAAATGATAGAAACTTGCCCAACACTACCCACTGCTATTGCCACATGGATACTGAACAGCAGGAACCAAAGGTGATGACAAAGTATACGTGGCATTAGGAGTTCAGGTGCTGCTGATGTGGAGGAAGCACCCACTCCTTGCGCCTGCAGCACTGTGTTCCTGTTCTGCTGGAATACAGGACTCCAGGAGGAAAACATGGAAGCTAAGTGGCAAATGATCAAAATCTGGTTATTGCGGGACACAAAACTGGGGCACTACTGCACCTTCAAAACACTCAATCTTTGTTAATTTGCTTCCCTACCAGCACTAGGCCTTCTTTGGGCTATATCTATCCTAAAGAAAAAAACATCTAATATTGCAGGTAAGATCCAAGGACACTGCAGCAGGCAGCCATACACAACTGATTTTCCTGCTTCCTTCCATTCAGCCCTGCTCCAGTGGCAGGTTCTGAAGTTCTTGGAACTAATCTTCAGACCACTCTTAGTTGAATAAATCCAAAATGCACTATTTCACTGTTTGCAAAGGCTCCTACGAAGCAATGAACCTGCGCTACCCCTTGAAGAAAGCTGACACTGAACTGCTAACATAGCATGCGACTGAAAGGCAAAGAATTTATCTCAGCTCCTTCTCTTTTCCTCTTGTAGTCTCTGCTTCTGTTTCTGGCATGGCTTTGCCCTGAAACAGACTTCTTTTTCCATCCCTTTGAGTGCTTAGGGGTTTGAAGGCTATTTTAATACAGACTGCAATGTAAGGATGTAGGCCACAAAGGAAGTTCTGAAAATACTTAGTTTAGGACTAGTTGTGGAAAAAAAGATGAAGGGAACAAGACACACAGTTAAGTAGGACACAACAAAAATGCTTCCACAAATGCAGAGTGTTAAAGAACCTCATTAGAAAAAAGTGGTTTGGGATCAGGTTTGGATTTGAGGTTTCTTCCTTTCTTAATGGTCATAAAGGTCTGTAGAGTTCCTGCATCAGAGTATGGGTTTAGTACGTATGCATTTTTTGTTAACTTTGCTTGTGCTTCACCTTTCAAAGAGCAGAAATGGGACTTCTTTGTGATTACAGGATCACCAAGTTATACACAGATACCACATGAGTATTCAGATCTTACTTAGAAACGTAGCACAGAATATATTAATAGTGTGTGCCTGTGTGGCTGTCTTGCATCAAGATAAAGAGAAAGAATAATGCTGCTGGGGAATTATGTGCACAAAGCTCTGTGAAGCAAGAATTAAAAGTAATGAGATTAAATAGAAAATAACTACATCAGGAACATGTTAATAATTTAATTAAAGTCTACCAAAGTTGAAGTATTTCACAATTAAGGTTGAAGCCCATCAGCATGATCTGTTCTACTTAGGGATTTTGCCACAGGTAAAATTACCTTTTGGAAAAAGTTTCTCAATGTGTGAGGTGAATGGGATCAACTAAAAATGTGGCATGATTGACCATGTTGGACTTTGCTCTTTTACTGACATTTTAATACATGTTTACTGCAGTCTGATTTCTAATGCATAAGATAAATGTGAATACTGATCCTTTTGAGAAACAGGAGGACAAGATTTAGTGCTCTTTTCCCCCAGTTTGTTTGCTGTCTTTTCATCTTTATGTAATTTCATCTTTATGTAACTTTAAAGTCAAACAGAAACAAGGAACCAAAAGGTTCCTCAATAGCAGAGCAAGCAGCAACACAAACGCCA
>JBCJKH010071051.1:42827-54607 GCA_039877255.1 Loriculus beryllinus
TTCTGAATATTTTGCACAGTTGCTAAATTTAACTGAGTGCTCAGTGAAGCATGAGTTTTTGAATGTGAATACGAGGCTTTAAACCATTTCCACTTATTTGTTTTTAAACTACATGTCTTACTTATGATAAGCAATGTTATGTCATTCATACGCAGTATACTGAAACTGAATTCAATAAACTGACCTTCTTCCACCTATTTAACTCAACTTGGTATTTAATTATTATGCATGCAAAATCAGGCAGAAAAACTAAGGAGCATTTATAAATGAGACCCTTGTGGTTTATGTGCACTGAATAGGAATATTTGTGTTTATTACTTTTCATAAGAAAATTATTACTGCTTATTTTGAATGGGAAATAAACACCAAAATAGAACATCTGCATCAAAGTTTAAAAGCCACAACAATCACAAAAGTCGTTGAATCTCATTCATTTAGCTCTATTGCACAGTCTGCTCCATGTAACTTTTTACAACCTACTGTGCAAGAAAACAGGTCATTTAAACTCAGTAATTAGTATTACTGGTAAAATGGCACTGCAGCAATGTTAATTACTATCGTACTGATGTAGCATAGGATATAATACATATTAGTCGTGTCTTTAATTTTAAATTGAAATGCAACAAAGCATATTATTGCTACGCGTCCTCTTCTGAACGTAAATGAATGTTATTCAAGTGCACCATTTGTATCCTTGCAGAATGTGTTGAAATAAATCACAATTCTACTTTAAGTGGCATATTTCACTTCCCAGTGGCATAAATTAAGGAATCTTTTGCAACAGGAACTTTTCGTATGACAGTGGAAATTATAACAGAATTATATTCCACATGAAAAATCTCCACCATCATTTTCTTTGTCATTCCAGCAGCTGTAAATCAGTTTGTCAATGAAGCACAACATCCAGCCTTTTTAAAAATAAGATGACTCTCGAAGAGCACTGCAGCTATTTGAGGTGTAGTAGGAACTAGGGATACACGATCAGATTGGAATTAATCCTGCATTGCTATAGCAAAAACATCTCACAACTGTAAAGAGATTTGTGGAGGAAGACAGTGACAGTTTTCACCTGCAGCACCAACAGGAGCAGGGCTCCCTATTTATGAATAATTAATTACAGTTCTGCTCTTTGCGGCACCTTCGCTTTTGGATAATGTTATAAATATTAAAAGGAAGGAAAAAAAGTTAAACTTCAGATTTGTTCAAGCTCACTTAAATAATTTATGTCAGCTGAAATGTTCCCATTTTCGGTGCAGGAATTCTGTAATGAAGCCATTATTCAGACCTTGCATAAAAAAAATACTCTAAAAGCCTACTTATTTAGAAGTGTAATAATCCTATTCACCGCAGTAGCCATGTGCCCCTGGCTAAAATATGTACATACAGATTTAGCTAAATATTTGAATATACAGTGTCAGACTCAAAGCAGAAGTTGAAGTATAACCTCAGGTTGTGTATTTCATCTCACAACAATAAGATGTGTCGCTACATTTGAATGAAGGGGTGTAAAGAGCAAAATCTTGAAGCACACAGAATTAGTTTTTAGGATTTACAAATTCTTTTAAATGCTTTTGTTTAGGTCAGTGGGACGATGTATAACACAGGGAGACACGTATCTCTACGATTAGACAAAGAGCATCTGGTCAACATCTCTGGAGGACCGATGACATACAGCCACCGCTTAGAGGAAATCCGGTTACACTTTGGAAGTGAAGACAGCCAGGGATCAGAGCACCTACTCAATGGGCAGGCTTTCTCTGGGGAGGTATGTCAACCTACTTGGAGTTACAAATGAATTACTCGCTTTCCATTTCTGCCTGAAGGTATTTGCAAACTAATTTGTATTCATAATAAATTATTTCCCTTTATCCATTCTGAAAATGAGGGAGTTGCTTTCTTTCTTGTTTTTCCTCCTGTACTGCAAACTGTGTGACTCACGTCTAAAAATGAAACCGTTGTATTTATTGTCTGCATAGACACCCTATATTCTCGTATATGCTACTTACAAAGTGATCAAGTATCTTTTGGTGGGTGCTTTATATCTGCAGTAAGCACAAAAGGTTAACCACAAAGTAATAGTGACAGTGCTTCAAATTCTTACAAAAGTGCTATTTTTGCTGCTCACTGGTGTGATACACTTTACATTGAGCATCATTCTGCCTTTGATTCATGTAAAAATAAGATGATACTTAATTTTAGAGATGGTTTCACAGAAGTCTGTTGGTATGCTCAAGAAATAAAGATAACTCCACAAGTTAAACCCTGGTAGAACTGGTACTTGCTTTGTATTTTATATACAGGTCTGCAGTTGTCTCAAGAAAAACAGACAATCATTTTATGATCCTGACAGCTAGTGCAGGATGGCCCATTACTCTTGCTGGATATATTTTAGTCTTGTTTATGGATTATTTTTTCAAGATGTGTAGTAAAGTTGGCAGATTTTCCGGTAGACAAAGCAGACCCTTTCCATTCTTATTATGTTGGAGCATTTTTCCATAGAAGAGATGCATGAGGTTTGTGGTGTTCAGCATATGCCACATCTGTGAGCTACCTAGCATGCAACTCTACTCACAAATCTTAACAGATCAAATAATGCTTCAGAATAACTGTATATTACTGTGGGGATTATTTTGAAAGGCACTCTAGGTATCCCTGTTACTGTTCTTTCAGAAGACCAAAATGAATACTTCTTCATAATAAATCACTTCTTTTCTTGGAGATGAATAATCAAATTACCATCTGTACTATCTATCACAGACTCTGGTGATGAGTCAGTTAATGCATGGCATTTTCTTTGGCACTGTGCAACAGCAGTTATTTAAAAGTAGGAAATGAATTGCAGAGTTGTTAAATGATGGTAAACATTTGTTTTCTAAGCTACATAACTATATAATATACATATATATATAATAATGGCAGCTTTCCCATGAAATTACTCATCTTACAACAACTGGCTTCTGCTTGCCTTTGTTGAACTCTATGATAAGTGAACATACAACATATAACTCCTTTAAGAGCTGAAAGTTAAGGATGCTGTAGTAAATAAGGTCCTTGCTTTCCTATTCAGATTTACAGAAGAGCAATATTCAAACAAAAGTTGACTGACCAAGAAACCAAAAATTTGTTTGAAACATACCATTGCACGTGGTATGGTGGATCAGCATCATCTCAGATCTTTTTGAAAGAGTTCTTAAGTGATAGATTTGTCAGTTGTAGACTGTAACAAAAGGTACAAATGTAAAGCACTGGTTTGTAATATTTAATATTAATACTTAACTAGGCTATTCTGGTTTTGACAGAAGGAGCTTTGAAGTACTAGTAATATTTGGTATTTGCTAAGAGACCTCAGGTTTTCCTTAATAAAAGCAGAAAACCTAGCTAAGTGGAACTGCTGTCAGTCAGTCGGTCATGCACAAGCTGGATCAGCAGTGCATGCAGGGTCCATTCAGTTACCCAGACTCCTCATGCAGTGAATAGGAAGAGGTTAGTATCTTCAGAAGATGAGCATTTCTGATAGCCAAAGATGCATCTCTTAGCACAGGACAAATCACTCTATGGAGATGCATCTCCCTTGACAACAGAGCAGAGACAAACAGCTTAGACTGATGCCTGCCTTTCAGGTGGCAAGATGGATTCTGTCCTTTGAGGATGTGTTTTCCAAAGTTTCAGACAGCTGTTTTGGGCAGCTGGACAGGTAAGCTCCAATAAGGTCTAGTACTAATTACTAATTTGAACCTGCATCTGCACAGTTACGTCTTACTTATAAAACACATGTCATTTCCAAAATACAAGCACAGATTCAAATTAATCGTGCTGAATAGATGGCTGCTGAATAGGAGGACTGCAGCTGGTGTGTTCTTGATTCGCCTGCACATGCAAGTGTTGTCTGTATAAATAGGTGATTTTCAATAAGCTCTCAGCAGTGGAAGATGTAATGTCTGAAGGTTCCAGCTACTATAGTAAGAAAACTGTAACAAGCTCACTGACTTTATGATAGAATACATGTCTTTGTAATGTCACGTATGCTTTCAAGACTGCTGCTGCTAATTACTGTTCAGTCCTGCATTGGATAATACTGGCAAAGGAGATGGGATAAAGAAAAATAACTGCATAAGTGCATTACTTTAATTTAGCTAGTGCAGGTAAGAATAGCAATGAGTATTTGCTGCCTTGGGTTTTAGCAAGCACGGGCAACCAGAGAAAAATCATTGCAGGATTACATTGTCTGACTGCTAATGGCACGCTAACTCCCCTGACACTGCCTCGTTACTGCTGCTCTTCATGTTGCCCAAACCCGCTATGGGTTTCACTGTTTTGCTGTGGAAACAGTTCTCAAGGATGAAGTTCATCAAGAACTGTGATCTGCTCCAGTAGATCACAGTCAGATTATTCCTACTCCTTCCCTCCACTTCTGTCCTTGCATTTTCACCAAGCTCTCCAATACATGTTAAAGTGAGCACACTGCAGAGAGAGAAGGGGAACCTGGGGCATGTCAGTGGAGATAGCAGTACTTGTCCCTCACAACACTGGCAAACTATTAGATTGGTTTCAACAGACCAACATTAAATCCAAGCACACATAAGGTAGAAGCTTTTAAGCAGCCCCAGTATATTTTGAATCAGCTGCACTGTTCTTTGCACATCTGGAAATCCCACCTAACGTTCATACCAAGCAAGAAGTTTGCTCTTAGGGACTTCTTTTGCCTTGTGAAGATGTTCTGTGCAAGGGAAGGCACTCAGAGCACCAGAGAGTGCCCTGGAGTGGGACCATCACATGATAAACAATCTAGAAACAGTAAAGGTTTCAACGCTGAGGTCTGAATGATACTGAGAGAGTTTTAATTGCCAGGCTTTAACATTTAACTAGGTGTTAAAGACTGTCAAGAGAGATCTTCACAATAATCTGGTTACCTTTCAGCCCCTAATTATCACTTTGATAGGCAGAATAACTGAACCAATGCTTGGATAGTTTCAGTGTAAGGGCTTTAAAAGTGTGTATCAGATTATCATCAGTATGTTTGGCATTGCTAACATGTAGAGAAAGGCAGGATTTGGAATGCTTAAATAAATAAATTGAGCATTCCCTTGTCCCTCTGATACATACTTGAGTGTGTTTAATTCCCTCCTCTGTTTGTAAGCATCCTACTGTATTATAATGATTAAAAGAAAATCTCTGCTCAAGCGAAGTCCCCATCTAAGACCAGTCATTTGTGTCTGCTGCTGAATGTCTCTATGGAAAACAGCTTTAAATGCTTCAGAGTTCATATCAATTAATGAGAAAGACCATCTTTCCTTTCAGACAGCAGCACTACAAAATACAACGGAAATGACCAGAGTTCTGCAGTTCAGGCAGTCTACCTTGTTAAAAGAAAAGGGTAACAACCTCCAAAAGGTTCCTGATGAAAATGGGACCCTTTAACTTTACCACGTGGCAAAGCCATAAAAATCTATACCATTTTCTTTTCCTAAGCAGAAAAAAATGAGAAATGTGCTGCAGGAGACCTGCAACCACCTTATGGCTGTGCAGTGCAGCAGCCTTATCAGTGCAAAGGCAGGAAGTCAAGGAGCTTAATTATTTGGGGTTACTTTTCACTACCTCAGTGGCTGAAGACTTTGAACCAAGAGACCATGGTCTACAGTACATGAAAAAAAAAGATTTCTTCGTCTCTACCCACCAATTCAGTCTTTGAAAACAAAGATTATAAACACACATCTATTTAATCTGCTGCATAAGAAGTAAAATGAAAACCAGGAGAGTGTCTAGATAAATGAATACATATTGCAAGCTGTACCACACATGTTGGAACTGAGATTTACTTACAGCCACTAAGAAAACCTAATAAAGTACAAGAAAGTGAAAATCAAAGGGGGAAGCTGGAAAGTCTGAAACACCATCCTTCTACTACTGCAATTTCTTTGACTGCAAGCATATTCTATGTGAGTGGGGAATTTCTAGTGGTAGTAAAGGATTACTGATCAGAGAGATCAGTGTTGCAAATCCAACTTGTGGTATTTTTAGAAGCAGGCCTGTCACATAGACAGCCTATGAGAAGCATTCAGCCAACTGGAATAATTTAATCCAGCCTGCTGCAGAGTTAGTCTGAATTGTTAAATCAGAAGCAGCGGCTCTGTCACTGAGACCTTCTGTACACCTCTGAGTGGCCTGTGTGGCTCCACATAGCTTCCCGCCAGATCCTAATGCTGGTATTATTAGTACAAAAAGCCAAAACAAACCAACAAACCAACCCCACTTTTACTGGAATGAAGCACCGTGCATTTACTATGACTTCAGTTATGTTGGCAAAACAGAACACGTCATGGCCAGAAGACACAGCAACAAGACAACCTTCAGCTCCACTCGCAGGTGATATTTGGCTCAGGACTCCAGCCTGCTTTTCTAACCTGTGGGTCAGTTCAGCACAAAAGCCCCTGTTTTCTCTGGACAGCTCCCTACACATACTAAACCTTTAAATTCCTCTTCCAGGTATGTTGTCCATGTTCTTTTCTCTACAGATACAAGGATTTGTGACTCTAGCATGGCTTTCCATCAGATTGTGCTAGCACATAGTCCTTCCTCTTCCTCAGGAAAGGAGAATTACATCAGGTAGCTCTGCCACTGAGCGGAGGACATGAACCTCCTGCTTCTTTCATAAGCACATTCCTACAGGTGGTTACAATGCCAAAGCAGAGGTAGCTGATAGCCAGCCCATACTATGCATTGTAATGCTGGCACTCCTGCAACAACTTGCCAAAGGAAGTTTGGAATGCAGGTCTTTCAGTTGCCTCTGTATTGTATTTTGGAGACTTTGTTGGAAATTATGCAGGTCACCTGTAACTATTTCAGCCAGAAGGTAAGTTTACTGTACTCCAGTGCTTATTAATGCTGAAAAATAAGCCTCTGAGGAAAGTACCAGATGAGGGAACACATGTCTAATGAATGGGTGGTTTAGTAAAATCTCTATAACCTTCAGATTAATGTTCAGCTTCAGAGGAGAAAGTCAATAGGATAATGAATTAAATTGCTATAGGAACAGAATATAAATCAGGAAGAGTAGTGGTATTGTCATTACAAGGAGACGATTCACACAAGTAATTCCAAATCAGTGGGAGATGAACATGTGCATTAGTTGCATGAATGCATCTCTGTCCACCCTCAAGTTTACAGGTGGCTTCACCCAAAACTTTGTATCCATATCCACAGAAAGCAGAGCTAAAAGTCTGAAAGACACTTTTTTCATCAACACATGCTTATTGTGTTGTTCTAAACCAAAATAATTTTTATATTTTAAGCTAAATGGGGTTTTATTGCTGGTTAATATAACAGAAAATAGGATTGAACAGTTTATTAGCACAGCCTGAGGGATATTCACACCTGACTCTCATCTGGTAATTTAAGAGCTCTGAATCATCCATGGGGAAATGCCTTTCCACTCTGTGTTGGTTTATAAGGAAATGAGGCTCTTTAATGGTGACATGTTTTTAGTAGCAGGCTGCCTGTTCTGTCTCCTCTCTAAAATGACATGGAAATGAAATGGCTGCCTCTCCCTCTGAGCAGCAGAGCTCTTTGGATTTAAAAGCATGGTCCATAGGAAAAAACAAAAGCACGGTCCAAGGAAGAGCTCTGCTGAGATAATACAGCAGCAAAGCTTGCAGGGAGCCATACATGGAAACCTGTGTTACTTTATAATGTCAAACTTACTAAGAAATGTTTAAATGTTTCCAAAATACTTCCCAGAGAAAAATATGATTAATCGAGATTATAAGCAAAAGTTTTGTTGTCTAAAGAGTCATTAAGGTGCTCAGGCTATACACTTGCTGTACCTGCAACAGCAATTAAATAGTAGGTGACAACCGGAGAGTAGAAATGACATAGGGAGATAAAAGGTAATGCTTTAATTTACTGTGTGTTTTGTTGTCATACACATATCATCAGATTGTTCCAGAACCACTGCAGGAGGCAATACACAACAATTAACGTGCTTGCAGTGCAGCCACTTTGCTGAAACCCTGCAGGTTAGCTCAGTTCCAGCCTTCTGCCTCTGCCTGAGTCATTACAATGGAGATGAAGGATAGAAAAGTCTGGGGCATGTAGCGATTAAACAAATAATCCCCAGTGGCTACATAGGGGTGTATAAAGGGAGAATCTGCAAAATATAAAATATCTTAAGATTTCATGAGATATTGCAAGTAATTTTCCAAAATCTAATACTGAAAATCAGAATGCTAGGGTTTATTTCTCAGATTTCTCATAATATTTGGTTCTGCCCCTTGTGTACGTGTATTTCTTAATTCAAAGCATTTGAGTTAGGCACATTTAACTGTTACTTTGCTGATGGATAACAAATCAGGTCTGCAGATAAAAATGCAAACTAATTGCTGTACCCAATTCCATTTACCTTATTTCATGTGCCATCAGCTTTTTGTAGGGTTTTGGGTTGGGGTTTTTGTGACAGATTTTCAGCATTATATGCACTTACATGAATTATGGACAGAATTGTGGAGAGAGGAGATGACAGAGTGATTCCTCGAAACCAGCAGCTGAAAATGGGAAAGCCAGGCAGTAACTGAACCGTCTTAACATCCATGGCTACATGGCAGCAATAACAATCTTAAAGTACCAGTCAGAATAATGTGCTGACATCCGGATATTTTGTAAGCAGCAAATGGGCAATATTTAAAATGCAGTCCATGTTTCTTATCAAGGAAGCCTCTCTTTTTGAGCTGCTCTATTAGAAACCACAAGAAAGATTAACTTTCCAGGAATATGGAACAGAAATTTTTGTGCTGTATTTTACATCAAAACGCAGTAAACTTCCTATACGGGCTACGTGCTAAAAATGCATCTTAATCCTTAGTGACCTTCAAAAGCGGTTTCATCTTTAACACTTCTGAAGTGGAAATAGTTGACTTGTAACTTATGTTCCTGCCTGTATTTTTTTGGCTAGGCAGTCATCTCCCAGTCATGGGTAAGATGCGCTTGTTAAATAAGAAATTGCCAAACTCGATAGCCAGGAGAAGTTATAGATTCAAGTGAAGGTGCAGCAGCTATAAATCACTGATCATAAATACATAAATAGAAAAAATACACACCAACTAAAGAACATTTTTATGGGAATGGCTGCATTGCAAGGCAGCACCAGGGTATTCATGCAGTCGCAGTTTTACTTTTAGTGCTCTTGTAGTCATACAGCCATTTTTAAAGGAAAATTAGATTCTAGAAATAGCCTATTTTATCCTTCCCTTAGGAAAAAACCTTAATTACACAAATCAAGTTATATAATGTCCAGACTTTATATCAGCAATAAAGAATTTTACTTCATGTATAATCAGCTTCTCATATCATAAATACCATCCACGTTATTTTTTTCACCTTTCTAAAGCTTGATTAGCAATGGAAATACAAAGGAGGGGTTTGACTTGGATTTTTTTGCAAGGGGAAGAATTTACAGTTCATACTATAGGTGTGAGCGTGCCTTTTATGATAGCACAGATAAAACTGGAAAAATTACTGGTTTTATTTAAAGCAGGTTGTAATGGGATGTCTCACTCTGTGTATAAGCCTTAGAAGTTTAGTAAAGGCACCAAAGGGGTATTAGGATTGGACCTAGACATACAGCTATGGGTCTTTAGAGAATTCCAACTAAGGTACGTGAGGAGGAGAATTATGGCTTTACTTCTTTTATCAGAAAGACTAACAATAACATACAATTGAAAGGAACAGTCATTTGATTTTATAATCCCAAGCAATCATTAGATACCATCTGGAGTTTGAGTGATGCTTTAGAACAAGTGTTGAACCACTTCTAAAATTTGAGACGATATTTCAGGTACCCAAGAGCAGGATTTTGCTCTTTGTTTCAGGCTTGCACGTCTTCATTGTGCCAGGTTACTGAGGTATTTATAAAGTCATTGCACGTGAAAAAAATGCTTCCTGTCACGTCAAATAAATGAAGGACCTTTACAGAATTATTTTACTATAAAATCCTTCTAATTATTTAGATCTGGTAAAATTGCCTAAAACAAAAAGCATTAAGTCTTCCTGGAATAACTGAATGCATTAACATTTCAGACAACAAACAATGTAGAAATCACCCAATTTCTGTAGATTATTAACTGAGTACTATAAAGAATTAAAATCTTGCATACAATGTTTAAGGGTGTGAATGAAAAGCTGTTGGAGTTATGGTACCAGCTGCTACATGGCATTGAAGTTCTCCTTCATTACTGCCACTACAAGCAACTGGACTTCTACTTTCAAGTGAGTTATAGCAGTAATCACAAATGATAAGCACATGTTTGCTTATTTATCACCTAAGTCTGAAAGCATCCAAATTCCCTAGATTTCTCAATGCTTTACTGAAGCACATTATTCTTCCCAGATTCTGCACAGGAAATTCTAAGTGCTTGGTACAACAAGCTCAGCATATTTTGCTTCTGCTTACTGCCTTCTGGAGACTGATACGAGCTCCATAGATACTGGGTGCTATAGGCTGAAATTTAAGAAACTGTACAGGCAGATTTTTAGAGGGCTCGGGGTTTTTTCCCTTCTTAATCATTATCTGCACATATGTGGGTGCTCCTTGCCAGAAAACTTTCCTCCTTGGTAAACTACTTTCCCGAATCTTCTGAACTGTCCATCCATTAGCAGAACTGTGGGAGCTGCCCAACCAAATGGCAGGCTCCATGCCAATGTCAGCTTATATTAATGTAGCATGTGACACAGCAAAATAGCTGCTGCAAGGAATGATAAATATTGGATTTCTTAGATACTGAGTGAAACAGATCCCTTCAGTAATAAATATATTTTTGCACATGTTTACTTTTCAGTTACCAACTGTTCTCTTTTGGGGGGGAGGGAGAAGTGGAAGAGTGTCAGTGTACTGAGAGCACAGTCTGTCACCGACTAAATCCCGTTGGTGCCTCCATTTTAAAATCCAGCATCATAAAGCAATAAGGTGGATTTTTTCTGCTTAGAGTAGCAGCTGTAGGATTTGCTCTTTTAAACCACTGGGACACTGAAACATTCAGCACTAAACCTCCTGTGTCACTTATGAAGTATTCAATTTGCCTCATTCCATATTATTATAA
Organism: Loriculus beryllinus; assembly: GCA_039877255.1. Lineage (NCBI taxonomy): Eukaryota > Metazoa > Chordata > Aves > Psittaciformes > Psittacidae > Loriculus > Loriculus beryllinus. Next base: position 53,915 of record JBCJKH010071051.1, read on the forward strand.
TTTGCTTGGGGTGACTTGACTTGCTACAGGATGATTCTTCTTTAATTAAAGAGTAATTTACCTTTTCAGCCAAAAAACCTGTGCTCGTTCTGAAAGGGGGTTTGTGTTACTTGGTAATGATTTCTCCATTACACTTCTTGTAAATTTTAACTTTGTTCCCAAATCTATTCAAAGCACCATTGCAAAGAAAGGAGGAATCAGACTCACTACTTATGCAAAACCTCTTGCAAATGGACAATCACAAAAGGAAATAAAAAGCAAGCATATGTGAATATTCATTATTTTGCAATGTACCAAAACAATAATGAGCAATTGCTGTAAACATCCCCCTGGACAAAACTCTCATGAAGGCAATGGACTTTTGTCTGAGGTTAAACAGTGTGATTTGTTATGTATATCCTAACCAGGGACATCAGACTGCAAAAAAACACAATACCCTCTCAGCCCAGCCTCTGTGGGCTCTGGTACAGTGCCTGTGTGCTGAAGGATGAATGCTGGCAACCAGACCGTAAAAAGGAGCATCCAGAGTTAATAGCAGATGAGATACAGCACCTTCAAGATACTGATCCATCACCAGCACACACAGTGAAGTTCCTCAGGCACTTGCATGCTTCATTACTCATTTAATGCCTAAGTGGAGTCAGATCCAGCTAGCCCGGAGAGCAGGCACGGCCCTCCCAAGAGCATGGGGGT